>QEOT01006467.1:1361-52601 GCA_003123785.1 Pterocarya stenoptera
GTGCACAATAAAATACGCAGCGGATAATAATAATTAAGTCTCTAGTACCAGAATTTTAGTTTAATACAGATATCCAAATATAAAGTCTTTAAAACATAAACCAAAAGTCCCATAAAAATACAAGAGCTGAAAATAAAAATATAACTCTAGTGATCCCAGATCACTCCTCCGGCGGAGCCAAATTCTCAGGCTCGGCACCTGCATCATCATAAACAAAATCTGCAGTACCATTAAATGGTACCACAGGTAAGTTATAACCTAACCGATCCTGAAATAAAAATACATTTAAGTATCTAATCATGCATGCCCATGATGCAGTATGCAATAAATGCAACACACGCTAAAAATCACATTTTGGCCTAAAAATATTAATCCGTCATTTTCCCAGAAAATGACACACAAAATCAACTCACGCTATTTTTTCAGAAAACAACCATTTTTCCATTTATCCATTAATTCATATGCACCATGGTCTCCCCTATGGACCATTCACACGTCCTGGCTAATTTACGAGCGATGCCTAGTTCCACACTCGGTACGTTTGTGGCTAGGTCATCCTCTAGCCCCCGCCAGCAGAAGGGCCACGGAGTCAGCACGTAACTCGTCTGATCTCGTTGTTATCCAACGATAACCCAGGGGACGTCACTCAGTATATTTCGCTCCTACTCCTAAATGACCATAGGAGCTCCACCGAGATAATACCCCATCTCGGCTTGGGGTCGTGATACACACGCACCCACAAATCCATTTTCACATGAAAATCCACTTTTCAAAATAACCACAACCAACAACCAATCAAAACACAACATAACTAATACACAATTTCTCTTTCCTCAATCCATCCACCCCCAAATTCTCCTCGGACTCAGTCCGGAACCAACCAAAACACAGTATAAATAATTAGAGCAAAAATATATTTAAATTTCAAAAGATTGTTTAGAAAATACTTACAACGCTATAAAAATATTTTTGGAGGATCAAAGAAGAGTGGAAAGCACAAAAGCCACAACTTCACAGTGTAAAAAAACTGTGGCCGAAAACACAGTGAACCCAAAATTTACACGGGGTCAAGCGAAAACTTGGGAACGGTAGGGTAGGGCCTATGGGAGGTGGTGAAGCTAATGGTGGTGGCCTCTGGTGGTGGGTGGTGGGCGAAATGGCGGTAGAAGGCCGGATAGACAAAATTGGTTGTGAGCTCGGCTGGGCTTCACCGGCGACGAATCGGGACTGGGGTTGGGTCTAAAATGTTGCTAGAGGGCCGGTGAAAAAGTGGTGAAGAAATGGTGGCCAATGGTGGCCGGAAGGCGGCGGAATGGGTGAAGGAGTGCCGAGGCTTCGCACGGCTCTTAGAGGCAAACGATGGCAAGGGATGGCCTGAAATTGAAGAGGGTTGATCACCGGCAATTGGGGAGTAGGACGGCACCGGCGGTGAGAGCCACGGACGGCCGCGGCGGCGTTGGGTGGAGAAGAACCGAGAGCACGGCGGGAGAGAAGAGAGAGAGTCGGGCTGGGAGAGAGAGAGGGTACGCGGGAGAGGAGGGAAAAAGAAAGAAAAAGGGAAGAAAGAAGAAAAGATGAGGGAAAGAAAAGAGAGATCCAGACTTCATCTTGGGTTTCGAAATGATCCAACGAAAAAGATTTTAAAACTACTAGTTAAATAAAATAATTCAAACGCATTGAAATGCTCAATTAAAACAATAAAAACTTTGAAACCCAAAAATAATCCAATTAAATTTAAAGATCACTTTAAATAGAAAATAATAAATAACACTGAGAAAACACATAAAAATTAATTTTCACAACTTAAAATATTATAAAATAATATTTAAAACTCCCATAACTTAAAACAAAAGAACCAAACATTAAATAAATTTAATTAATCCTTTATTAAAATTACACTAAAATACGGGATGTTACATTCTCTCCCCCTTAAATAAAATTTCGTCCTCGAAATTAGTAAGGTCAATCAGTAAGACTAAGACAAGGATAAGGTTCAACTAAGAGTAGACTTAAGGAATATACCGGCAAGATCAACCAAATAAATACGAATATTGCTCCCTCATTTCGGCTTCTCGCTCCCAAGAGAAATTTTGAGCCAACGAATCACCCCATGACACCTTCACCAAAGGTATCGACCTGGACCTTAGCCTTTGCATTTTCCAATCCACAATCTGAGTCGGAACAACTTCATAGGTGAGGTTAGGCTAAAGTTGAATGCGTTCCGAGTCCACAAAACACCGTTCTTGTTGACCAAAACTCTTTTTCAATGACGACACATGGAACACATCATGAACATCCCTGAAATAATCCGGCAATACTACTCTATAAGCAGCAAGCCCAACCTTCTCCACAATCTGGAAAGGACCAACATACCTCGGGCTAAACTTTCCCTTCTTATCAAAGCGCTTAACGCCTTTCATAAGAGAGACTTTAAGATAAACCTAATTGCCTTCCTCAAAAGATAAATCTCTTCTCCTCGTGTCAGCATAACTTTTCTGACGACTTTGCGCTTCTGCCATTTTATCCCTTATAACCCGAACTTGGTCCTTCATTTCTTAAATCAACTCTGGCCTTATTACTTTACTCTCACCCACTTCATCCCAACATAAAGGTGATCTACACTTCCTTCCATACAAAGTTTCATATTGGGCCATCTGAATGGAAGTATGAAAACTATTATTATAAGAAAATTATATTAACGACAACTGATTTTTCCAACTTCCTTGGAGTTCCATGACTCAAGCCCACAACATATCTTCTAAAGTCTGAATAGTTCGCTCGGACTGACCGTCAGTTTGAGGGTGATAAGCAGTACTGAACTTCAACTTAGTGCCTAAAGCTGCCTGCAAGCTCTTCCAAAAGTGAGACGTGAACCTTGGGTCTCGATCCGATACTATACTCCTGGGTACTCCGTGCAAGCGCACTATTTCCTTAACATACAACCAAGTCAACTTTCCCAAAGAGTCGGTATTATTAACAGGCAAGAAATGGGCACTCTTGGTTAACCGATCAACAATCACCCACACTGAATTCTTCCCACTAGGAGTCCTCGGAAGACCTACTACAAAATCCATAGAAATGTCATCCCACTTCCACTCAGGAATAGGGAGAGGTTGAAGCTTACCAGTAGGTCTTTGATGCTCAGCCTTGACTTGACGGCACGTATTACATTTCTCAATAAATATGGCGATATCCGTCTTCATACCTTCCCACCAGAAACTCCTCTTTAAGTCTCGATACATCTTGGTGCTTCTAGGATGAACTGAATAATGAGCTGTATGAGCTTCTGCCATGATTCTCTCTTTAAATTCAGAATCTCGAGGAATCACTCTTCAATCCGAAAATCGAAGAACACCGTCTTTGTCCAAACTGTAGTGCGTGGGTCCTCTAGACTTCCTGATTCTCTTCCTGATATTCAACAACTTAGGATCCCTTCTCTGGAGAGTCTTCAATTCATCAAAATCAACGACCCGAACATCCAAAACTGAAGAGAGCAATTCTTCCTGCTGCAAACTCTCAATAAGCAGTCTCATCATCCCACAAAGGATAGAATCCAATCCTAACGACTCTGCCTCGTCCACTAACTGAGACTTCCTACTCAAGGCATCAGCAACTAGATTAGCTTTCCCTGGATGATATTTGATCTCACATTGATAGTCGCTAATCAACTCTAACCAACGCCTCTGTCTCATATTAAGATTCTTCTGAGAAAACAAATGCTTCAAACTCTTGTGATTAGTGAAGACTTCGCAAACTTCTCCATACAGATAATGACGCCAGATCTTAAGAGCAAACACCACAGCTGCTAATTCCAAATCATGAGTGGGATAATTCTTCTCATGAACTTTCAACTGACGAGATGCATAAGCAACAACTCGTCCCTCTTGCATAAGAACACATCCCAATCCAAACTTAGATGCATCACTAAATACAACAAACGGTTTGTGTGATTCCGGAAGTGCCAAAACATGAGCTGTTGTCAGTCTCTTCTTCAATTCTTGGAAACTCCTCTCGCATCGATCTGACCAAACAAATTCAACATTCTTTCTAGTCAGAGCGGTGAGAGGTCCGGATAATCGAGAAAAACCTTCAACAAATCTCCGGTAATACCCGGCAAGTCCCAAGAAACTTCGATTCTCACGCACCGTTGAAGGGCATGGCCAAGACAAAACAGCTTCTACCTTGCTAGAATCTACTGCCACACCAGCTCTAAAAATTACATGGCCAAGAAATCTGACTTCTTCCAGCCAAAATTCACATTTACTAAGCTTAGCATACAACTGATGCTCTCTCAATTTTTCAAGCACCAGGCGAAGATGACAAGCATGCTCTTCCAAGTCTCGAGAATAAATCATAATATCATCAATAAATACTACCACAAAAAAATCCAGATAAGGTTGAAATACTCGATTCATTAGATCCATAAAAGTTGCAGGAGTGTTAGTTAACCCAAAAGGTATCACCTTGAACTCATAATACCCATACCGTGACCTAAAAGCAGTCTTGGGAATATCTTTATCCCTTATCCTCAACTGGTAGTATCCTGATCTCAAGTCAATCTTGGAGAAAATAGCTGCTCCTTGAAGTTGATCAAACAAATCATCAATACGGGGAAGCGGATACTTGTTCTTGATGGTTACTTTATTAAGTTCCCGATAGTCGATACGCATTCTGAGAGTACCATCTTTCTTCTTAACAAACAAAACTGATGCTCCCCAAGGCGACGTACTAGGCTGAATAAAACCCTTGTCAACCAATTCTTGCAACTGGATCTTCAACTCTTTCAATTCAGTCGGCACCATACGATAAGGAGCTTTGTGCACAAGAGCGGCTCCAGGTTCCAAATCAATTGCAAACTCCAACTCGCGAACTGGAGGCAACCCTGGCAAATCATCCACAAACACATCTTAAAATTCTTCTACAAATGGTATATCCACTAAGGACTTTTTCTTAGATGGCGCAGACACCACTTGAACCAGAAATGCATCAGCTCCACATGCTATATCTTTCTTCGCTCGCACTGCGGATATAACTGTTGGCTTTGCCTTCAACTTACTTCCCACATATTCCAAATAATCTCCTTCTGAAAGCTGGAAGCCAATAACCCGACTTCTACAATTAATACACGCCAAATACCGATACAACCAATCCATCCCAAAAATAATATCGAACCCAAGCAACTTAAATACAATTAAATCAGCCTTAAGTGTCCTTCCACCAAAATCCAAAGGACACCCCATTGCTACTTTAGAGCACCATACCAACTCGCCATTGGGAAGAGACACAACCAAGGAATGCGATAAGGGTTCCGTGACTAAGTTGCACATCCGTGCAAAAGTGGCAGACACAAAAGACTGAGATGCTCCAAAATCAAACAAAGTACACGCATAAAAATCATACAAACAGACTCTACCTGAGGCAAGCACAAACACCAAATGAAATCCAAAAGAAGCAATAAACTACACTAAACATCAATTCCAGAAAGTACACTAAACACATACCAGTAATTACCCCGGCGTCCTGGGTCTCTGGAGTCTCATAGTCAATGTCCCCGGGAGTCACAGCATACACCCGAACTTGCACTACTTGCTTCTGATTATTCCTTCCACCACCACGACCTCCGCGACTTGCTTGAGATTGATTAGGACACTCGCGAGCAAAGTGCCCTAACTGACCACATCTAAAACAATGGGTGGTCCCACTCTGACGACACTCACCCTCGTGAGCTCTATTGCACCTGCTGCAAACTGGGGCTCGGCCCCCAATACGCATCCCAGAGGCTGCTTGTGATCAGGCACCAATCCTTTGCACAAACTTTTGAGGCGACCCAGAACTGCTGCCTTCACCAGCAAAACTCCGTCTTTTCTGACCTGGAAGGGAACCCATCACACAACTATTCTCATACTCTGCAATGGTGGCCATGTCAACTAACTGTTGGAAATTTAAAATCTGATGGTAAGCCACTTGTCTGCATATCTCCGGTTGCAGACCCTCCTGGAAACGCTCAGCTCGCATCTCCTCAGTAGTAATCAAGTGAGTAGCAAACCGCCCAAGTTCCATAAATTTACGGGCATACTCTTCCACAGACATATTCCCTTGCACCAAATTACTAAATTGTCGTGCCATTTGCCGTCTCACAGAAACAGGAAAGAAACGATCATCAAATTCCTTCTTGAATCGCTGCCAAGACACCGCAGCAAAGGATCCCAACTCCATCACTAACAACTCTCGCTTGGTTCTCCACCAATCAGCTGCATTACCTTGTAGCATATAACTTGCATACAAGACTTGTTGAGCTTCAGTGCAACCACAAACTTCAAATGTCCTCTCCAAGTCCTCTATCCACCTTTTAGCCCGAAATGGCTCCTCTTCACCAGTAAAAGGAGGTGTCCTATACACTAGAAAGCGCTCATAGGTGCACCCAGCTTGAACTTCTCTATTTACATCTCCTTGGGGCGGTTGGAAATTGTGTTGGAGAAATTCCTTCATTTTGTTTAATGCCCTGGCCATGGCATAATACCCGTCACCACGAGGCAACTCATCCTTGGGTCATCAGTCGGCCTCCTTGGTCTAACTATTTTCCTGCCAAAGCATAACTCACAACCCCCACTTAAGTCTTCAGACAAAATTTAAATAAGAGTAAAAGCAACACCCAAATAAAATAAAATAATAAGACATAAAATAAAATAGAATAAAATAAAACTAATAAAATACAACAACAAATAATAAATTGAAACCATTAAAAATAACATACTTCAAACTAAAATAATTTTAAATCGCAATTTTTTAAAAATTTCTGGTACTTCATCTAAGGAACATGTGGCTTTACCCAGAGCCTAACCGCTCTGATACCACCTGTGACGCCCCGACTCCCGCGTATAAAAAGCCTCGAGAATCGTGACGTCAGGATGATAACACACGGTCACACATCACAACGACAAATGTCAAGTGTGTACAACAAATAAACAGTACACAATAAAATACGCAGCAGATAATAATAATTAAGTCTCTAGTACCAGAATTTTAGTTTAATACAGATATCCAAATGCAAAGTTTTTAAAACTTAAACCAAATGTCCCATAAAAATACAAGAGCTGAAAATAAAAACATAACTCAAGTGATCCCAGATCACTCCTCCGACGGAGCCAAATCCTCAGGCTCGGCACCTACATCATCATAAACAAAATCTACAGTACCATTAAATGGTACCACAGGTAAGTTATAACTTAACCAATCCTGAAATAAAAACACATTTAAGCATCTAATCATGCATGCCCATGATGCAGTATGCAATAAATGCAACACACGCCAAAAATCACATTTTGGCCCAAAAATATTAATCCGTCATTTTCCCAGAAAATGACACACAAAATCAACTCATGCTATTTTTCCAGAAAACAGCCATTTTTCCACTTATCCATTAATTCATATGCACCATGGTCTCCCCTATGGACCATCCGCACGTCCTGGCTAATTTACGAGCGATGCCCAGTTCCGCACCAGGTGCGTTTGTGGCCAGGTCATCCTCTAGCCCCCGCCAGTAGAAGGGCCACGGAGTCGACACGTAACTCTTCCGATCCCGTTGTCACCCGGCGACAACTCAGGGGACGTCACTCAGTATATTCCACTCCCGAGTGACTAGAGGAGCTCCACCGAGATAATACCCCATCTTGGCTTGGGGTCTTGATACACACGCACCCACAAATCTATTTTCACATGAAAATCCACTTTTCAAAATAACCACAACCAATAACCAACCAAAACACAACATAACCAATACACAATTTCTCTGTCCTCAATCCATCCATCCCCAAATTCTCCTCGGACTCAGTCAGGAACCAACCAGAACACAGTATAAATAATTAGAGCAAAAATATATTTAAATTTCAAAAGATTGTTTAGGAAATACTTACAGCGCTACAAAAATATTTTTGGAAGATCACGGAAGAGTGGAAAGCACAAAAGCCGCAAATTCACAATGTAAAAACACTGTGGCCGAAAACACAGTGAATCCAAAATTTACACGGGGTCAAACGAAGACTTGAGAACGGTAGGGTAGGGCCTATGGGAGGTGGTGAAACTAATGGTGGTGGCCTTTGGCCATGGGTGGTGACCGAAATGGCGGTAGAAGGCCGGATAGGCAAAATTGGTTGTGAGCTCGGCTGGGCTTCATCGGCGACGGATCGGGGCTGGGGTTGGGTCTAAAATGTTGCTAGAGGGCCGGTGAAAAAGTGGTGAAAAAATGGTGGCCAATGGTGGCCGGACGGGGGCGGAATGGGTGAAGGAGTGTCGCGGCTTCACACGGCTCTCAGAGGCAAACGGCGTCAAGGGGTGGCCTGAAATTGAAGGGAGTTGGTCGTCGGAAGCTAGGGAGTCGGACAGCACCGGTGGTGAGGGCCACGGACGGCCGGCGGCGACGCTGGGTGGAGAAGAACCGAGAGCACAAGGGGAGAGGAGAGAGAGAGAGTCGGGCTGGGAGAGAGAGAGGGTATGCGGGAGAGGAGGGAAAAAGAAAGAAAAATGGAAGAAAGAAGAAAAGAGGAGGGAAAAAAAAAAAGATCCAGACTTCATCTTGAGTTTCGAAATGATCCAATGAAGAAGATTTTAAAACTACTAGTTAAATAAAATAATTCAAACGCAGTGAAATGCTCAATTAAAACAATAAAAACTTTGAAACCCAAAAATAATCTAATTAATTTTAAAGATCACTTTAAATAGAAAATAATAAATAACACTGAGAAAACACATAAAAATTAATTTTCACAACTTAAAATATTATAAAATAATATTTAAAACTCTCATAACTTAAAACAAAAGAACCAAACATTAAATAAATTAAATTAATCCTTTATTAAAATCATACTAAAATACATGATGTTACATGCATGGCCAATAAAAGAAGGAAAATTATATATATACAATACTCTTTAAACCCTTTACACAATACTATTTTAAATAAGGGGTAATTTTGGTAAAACAACTTATAAAAATAATATCATTTTATAAAATAAAAATATCCTCAATTTAAAATATAATATATAAAATATTATAAAAGTGATTGCATATCATTACACTTTTAATTTCGCATTATCAACTCTAGTCCTCGACAAGAATGCCAAAAGTCGAAGCAACCATCAACTTAATTAATAATTGGTATTATTATAATAGTCATGGTATAAAAGAAAGTAGTAGGCCGTACGTAGGGTTGACGATCAACCTACCTATTGAATTAGTAACATTTGCATTGATTTTGAATCTGATTGAAATTAGATCGAATATATTGTCATTATATTGGAACCTTAATTTCATATAAATATTGAATTAGTTGTGGGGTCAAAGTTGTAGATTCACGGGGTGACCATAAAAACAATGTGCACTGTGTTGCATGTGCACCCTCCCCATGGTGACAGTTTCCTATTGGGGTTGTTGGTTAAGGTGTGTCGAGAGACACAACTGTTTGGTTTAATCCAACAGGTGTACCTATTGTCAACCATTGCTAATAGGTCCATAAATAGAGATCATTTGTGCAATAATTGCCTGCCTTTGAACTCTTTGTCCAACACCAACCTATGAGACAAAGATCGTAATGAGATTCTCACCAAATTGATCAACAAATTCTATCAGTGGTATCAAGAGCCTTTTCATGATAGAGAGATTGTTTTCTTGTATAGAAAAGACCATCAATAGGCAAGTGCTTAATTTGTCAATCACACTTTCATATTACAATCACTTAAGGATAATTACAGACCTATCACAAAAGCTTTTTCAAATCACTGTGGGAGGGCTTAAGTACACTGGTTATTTGAAAAAGCTGGTTACCAAGTACTATTTTGAGACAAATTATCGGAAAAGTTTCACTTAGATAGAGGTGAACCAAGAACTTTCAAAACATTTTCTGGCCGATCTCCAGAGTGTTTTACCATTGCTGGGGTTCGAGAGTGTTGGGGACTCAGCATCCGTTGCATCATCATCGTCCAAAATGTGGGAACAAGGAGAGAATTCGAGAATTTCAATTGCAGCGTCTAAGGGTTTGGAGGTTGAAGACGACACTGTTAGTCAAAACGGTTCTATTTTAACCAACAGTTATAAGAATTTAAATTTTCTTGTACTAAATGACACTGGCATTTAGCCAGTTGCAAAGGATTCTACCTAAAATGACAACGTCGTTTTGCCTATATATGTCACTCATACTTCAATTGCAAACGACGCCGTTTTGCACAAGGCCGCTGGCCGATGTCGTTCTAAAGACATTAGAGGTTGTGTGTAAGAAAAAACACGACATTATTTTGAATGAAACCCATACAGTCTCAAACGACATCATTCCTTCTGGACCTAAGTGGCACCAAATGGCACACTAACACACTATGATTCCAACCCACTTCGTTAAGGCCCGCAAGCTAATAAAGGTGGACCAAGCCCAGAAGGAAAAAGATAAGGCATTTGACTCTTAGATATTTGTTTGACCCGTATCTGATATGGATCTTTTACTCATGAACTAAGTTGAAAAGTGAGCCGCATAACAAGTCATTGATCTCGCCAGAAACTAGTTCACTACACTTGACCCAAATTTGAACTTCTCAACCCATTTTTCTGACACGGTCTGGACATATTTTGATATTTTTTACCATTCTAAGTCATTTCAAGTTTGATTTGGTTCATTAAAAAATTGTTGCATCTTTGATTCTGTGCCAGATTTTTGTTCCTCTTGCCAGATTTTCAAGGCAATGTTCAATCAAGAAACCACTTTCAATATTCTCCTTATTTAAAATATAATAGGAGAATTTCTCGGTAACCACCTTAAATCAAGGGCAATGGCTACTATTATTAATTTTATTAGTTAAGTTGTGATTATTTAATTTTACAATTTGAACGACTACATTTTGAATATTGTAATAGTATACATCTATTATTATTACTACATTTTGTTGTTGATATTAAGTTTTTTGTTCTTTATGACATCGAAGAAAAGTATAAATCACTCGGGGATTGAAAAATTAAATAGAAGAAATTTCAAGGTACATAATTTTTTTTCTAATCCATAAAAAGACCTTAAATACATTAACAAAACCAAAGCCATTTGAAAATATGGAAAATGACCAAAGTGGAACTAGAAGTGGCATAAGAACCATAGACAAATGGGAAGAATAAAATGTTTGGGCAAGGGCATTGATTTTACATTACATGAATAATGAAATCATTCCTCTTTCCGAAGAGTATGAAACTACTAAGAAAATCATGAATGCATTTGAATACAAGTGTGGATTAAGATCTGATAGTTATATACAATTATTATAGGATAAGTATAACAAGACTTGCATGCAAGAGAACGAAAGTGTGAGCGATCATGTAATTCAAATGCAATTGATTGAAAATGAATTAATTGATATTGGCCATCATCTTACTGATAAAATGCAAGTTAAAATCATATTCAATAGTCTTCATTTATCTTGGGAACATATTATTACTTTCTTAACACATAGTAAAAAGAAAATATCTATTAGTTCACTCCCAGTACTTTTGGTACTTGAAGAAGAAATGATGAAAATGAAGAAGAGAGAGAATGAATCATCCAATCTTATGATGGCTCAAGAAACACGTTCTACACAAAGCAAGACGAAGCAAAAGTAGTTCAAGAAAAAGAATTAGTTGAAAAAGAGGCAAAGTAAATTATTTGGAAACTATTTCAAATGTGGAAAGAATGAGCACTACAAATCACACTTTCCTAATAAGAAAAAAACAAAATAGATTAAGGAAATTGTAATGATAGTTTTAGAAGTAATGTTCAGGGAATCATCGTCAGATTCTTGGTAGATTGACTGTGTAACAACAAGACATATTTCTAGAAATAAAGAACTGTTGTCAAACTCAAAGAGAAACAAGCATGCCAACACATACTATACATGGACAACAACACATATTGTAATGTCTTGGGGCAATGTACTTGCAAAATTTATGTAAATGATTCTATTGTTTTACTAAATGATGTATCGCATGTACCAAGTATTCATAGGAATTTAATATATGTGCATGTGCGGGATTAACTGCTTGAGAGCAGTGCTACTTCTTGCTTTCCTTTTTCAGCTAGTAGTTATTTTTATGCAAACAGGGCTCTTTATGTTGACTAAGAGGGGCTTGGTTCGAGATACTTACAGGCTTCTCAGTCATCATATTTGAATTTGGAATAGGAATTAATTCCTCTTACTCTTTTGTGGTCCTGATGCCTTCAGTCTCCTTGGCCACCGATATTGCCTCTTGCACTAAAGCCTCAATATCAAATTTTGGATCTCCTTCCTTAAAAAGATTGTCAACTTGTTGAGTGTTCTCGCTTGGGAATTATTCCTGTAATGAAAATTCTTTTCTTATGTGAGAAATATTGGCTTGCTCTATAGAGATCCCATGATCAATGGGAAATTCAAAATTCTCCTTGATTGTTGAGTTTTCCTCCTAATGCTCCATTGATGGAGCCTGTGATGCCTCATTGCCTTTCATGTCTCTACTATGTTTCCCCTCACCGAAGTTCTTTGCCACCAATCAATTTGAGAATTCAGACCCTTTGATCCACCAAATTGTTTGAACTCATTCCCACTTGAATTAACAAGCATTGTTCTTAACCATGGAACATAATGGGGTTGATCAATGGCCTCACTTAGATGAGTACCATGAGTGGTCTTTGAACAACCCTTACACTGATGTTGGATGACTCCACATTGAAAGCAAATGTTTGGTAGTTGCTCATATTTGAAAGGAATCCACAACCGCTTGTAACCGAGCTCCAGTAGCCTACCCCTGACTAGTAGCTTAGTGATGTCCAATCCCACTCTTACTTTTAGGAACTTAACCATAGCCTTTGCCATCAGTATCCTTGCCCATCACCGAGCCAAGTTGTTCACCCACTTCATTCGTCCTCCACGCCAGATGTATGTTATGAAATTGAACCCAGAAGAATTATGTATGGAATGCAATGTCCGTAGGAAGGGTGTTGCCCTCAAACTCTTGGAGACACGCTAGAGATTTGTTAAAGGACTAAGGTTTCCCCATTTTCACCCTTTTCTTACCATAATCATTTTGGAATTCCAGAAGAAAATGGTTCTCTCCAACTTCTTTAAATTTAATCCACCCCTCTGACTTACAGCTTCTGTCATAGTTGTCCAAAAAACTTAGTTTATTATTTTTCAACAACAACCAAAACTAGCAAATATAGTTGTTGAACCCAAAATTTCAAGTTTCATATAATTATATATCTACATATGGATTTTGATAATAATAAATGAATTTAATCATAGAGGAACCTCAACCTCAAGTTGTCTACACAATGGAGCCAAGCACATTAAGGAATCAAGCATGAGTAAGAAATGGAACAAGCTTACAAATAAAGCCCTTAAAGTAATTTTGTACATCTTTTGATAAAATTTGAAATTGGATTAAGACTCAAAATTAATTTTTTCTCATAAAGCATCAAATTGCATTTTTCACATGTGCATGATATATTTGTAAATTAAAATTTGTGCATGTTTTGTTTGAAAATTTTAAAAAGTGATTGATACTCTTTTTTATGCATGCAAAAGGTAGATGATTTTATTTCTTTTAAATTTGAAAAAGTAAATAATACTCCTTTTGTCATATGCAAAAAGTAGAAGATTTAATTTAAAAATTTTTAAAAAATGAATGATATTGTTTTTGACAATTACAAAAAGAAGAAACTCTTATTTGAAAATTTTGAAATGTGAGTGATGTTCATTTTTTACATGTGAATCTTTTTAAATTTAAAAATGAAGTCTCATATGCCTATAAATAGCTTAATTGAGATCTTCAAGCTAACAACAACAAAAGCATACACACATTAATTACAAGTTTTACAACATTTATTCAAAACTTTCAATCTATCTTCTCTAAGCATTGAGCCTTAACCCTTGTTCATTTTGAAAGAGATATAGTTTGCGTTGTATTGTTCTTATTTCACTCATTGATGAATGTTTTCTGATAACCTATTCACTTTCAGCTCTTGTATTAGTAAAATGATGTGTATAACCTTTGTGCGCGTAGAAGGTGTTCTACACAGGGAATAGTTGAATCATTACGTGCAACGTAATTACAAGTGTAGAGGGTGTTATACACGGATTCTTTATAGCGGTACTGCTCAAAAGTATAATAAGTTTCTATCTCCACCCGAAGAAGATTGAATAGTAAATTTGGAGATCCTCAATGAGTAGTTTGAGGCGAGGATGTAGACAGTAGAACTGAACCTCGTTAAAATACTACGTTTGTTTCTCTCTTATTCTTACTCTTTATATTTACTTCTACTTCGTATTTTGTTCATATTTTATATTGTGTATTTTGTATATAATTGTGAGCTTTAAACACAACTCAATTTACCTCTCTCTTGTGTTAGTCATATAGGCAACAATACTCTTCCCTTGATTTGTGACTCGATAGTGAAGGGCTTCTGCCAGCTCAAAGAGATCACTCCTGTTTCTCTTCCCCAATGAGAGTGAAGCCTTCCCAGAATTTTGTCAACTCGTACCCGATCACCCCTCTTCAGAACAATAGTCTAAAAGACTCAACTTTGCATGCTCAAAGAGAACACCTCACCTTTTAGATAGAAAGAGAGGACCCCGTTGGAGACATGAGTACGTTGTACGTTCAAACTTTGCCTCACTGTTACTCAATCATCTTGATCAGATTGGCAACTATTTTAATATCTCATCCTAGCTTGTATTTATATGCATAGATATGTGAAAGAATTTATTGTACTTTTCAAAGTTTAAAAAATGGTACTTAAAAATAAATAAATAAATAAATAAAAACCTATAATCCCTTACTGATGTAAACTATTATTTTTTTGAATTTAAATAATAACTAGTAGTTCTTTTTGGAAGGTCAAGGGCCATGGCCCCCTCTGGGCTGGGCTCAACATAGTTTTGCCCATGCCTCATATTTAAATTAGGATTTTATTACTATCATTTTCACACAGACTATTTTTATTTTTTTAAATTTCTTAGGTTTTATTCTTCTTAAATAAATTGATTTATTCTATTTATCATTCACATATCACATATTTAATAAGAGAAAAAAATAAAAATTAAAAATTTATATATATTATATAATATAAAGATGATGAGTAGAATTTTTCTTTAAATTATTAGAGCGTGCTCATTTAAACAAGTCCACAATCAGTTTAGAAGTGGAATAAAGAACTTACGACGTACAGAGCATTAGTTTGCGACCTGTTTGCTTTTGATTGATTCATGCAATATATTGATACCATGTGTCATCTAATCATATATTGACACGTGATGTCTTGTTGGACGATTGACGGACGTACCCAATTGCGAATCTTTTAGTATTTAAGTATCAATTTTATAAAAAATGAAAATTGATACTTGAAATTATAAAAAGGTGAAAATTCAAATACTAATTTTGCAATTAACCCTAAAAACTATAACAAAATCAAATATCAACTCGGATGCATGACAAGTAATATATAGTTTGGGAAGCACAGAGTGTTGCGCTGCTCTTGTATGCCACGCCATCTACTTCCACAATTATATTACCGCACAAAAATAAAATAAGAATACTGCTATAGTCACAAAAGGATTATACAAAAATAATATCATAAACTGACGAAATTTCATATAATCTGTTAGAACTATTTTACAATAAAAATAATTTTATAATCTGATGAATTACATGACCATATATACTTTATCAGTGTGTGTGATTATTTTTGTATAATATATTTATGACTAGAGTATTTCCCATAAAATAATATGAGATATTCATTTTGCAACTCCAAAGAAAGACTCATTTTTCAAATTGTATCCCAAAGTACTACTAAAACCAACAATTTGGTATCCCACAGTACTATCAATTTATTTCAATTTACACCCTCCATCCAATTTAGCTATATATTAAATATAACGGCCCCAAAACTATTCAGTAAATTATCTAAAATGTCCTTATTAAAACTCAATAAAAGAATTAAAATAGAAATAAATTACTCAGATGAAAAAAGAAAAAAAAAAGAAGGTCACAGTATGGTGGCCTCAATATAATCTGGACAGGAGCTTAGGTGACCCTTTGTGAGGAGTCCAGGATTTTTGGATTAAGAAAATAATAGAAATTAAAATTTTCAGATAAAATTGATACAGAATAATAATGGTATACAAGTCTCTGAGGATTAAATTGGGTGGAGACTGACAGAGTGACAGACAGTGTCAGATGGGTTTCAATTCAATGAATATGGAGGATTGGAAGGGTACATCCACTTTAGTTCTGTCCCACAGGGTTGGTTCTGAAGTGATGGTCCTTTTTATTTCTCTTTCTTTTTTTCTTTTTATTTTTAAGTCAGTCTGTGACTCTTAATTTTGTCAGAATTTCTTCCCAATCCCTTCTGGACAGATGCAAAACAGCTCCAATCCTGCATCAGATTTCAGCACGTAGTCATCTCATTCAAAGTTTGGATAATAAGTTACATGCATGAGTTAGATAAAACTTAAAACTTATATAAAATATTTTTTTAATATATATTTTTTTTAGATTTTAAAATATTAAATTATTTATTATATCTTGTATAAAAATTAAAAAAAATTATAATAATTAAATAAGATGAATTGAAATAAGTTTGATGCAAACCGGTCATCTTGTACTCTTGTTTTCAATGTTTTTTTTAAAATCATTTTAACTGTATGAGTTTACACATTTTGTACTAGTTCATTTTAGATTTATAAGATTTATTTTCTAAATTAAATTTTGTTACATTAGGTTAAGTAGTATGGAATGTAGATATCTTAAAATAGCATTAATTACTATATATATATATCCACTCAACCACAATTAATAACTGAACATTTTCGATGAAATTAATCTGCTAGCTGATCAACAATGGGCATATAATTTATTTTTTAATGTTAATTATCATCATGTGGATTAGCATGGGGTAGTGAATCATGAGTACACTGCTATATTTTGTGGAATATAAGATAGTAAACTGCTATTTTAATGGTTGAAGATGTGTTAAGTTTTTAAAAGTAAATGGGTGTTTATGAAGATGCTGTTTATGGAGCCCAACATTGCCGTTTTCATTATATTTGTATTTTAGTAATGACATTTTTGTAAATAGGTTAATGGAAGTTTTGTAATATTTGATTAATGGCAAACTTGTAAATATGTATTTGTATATAAGGCAAGTGTGCTTTTGTAAATCATGAAGCTCAAGTCACTTTACCAAATTGAAGTCGCGATCTTTGGAGAGAAACGGAAGGGATTTTCAAACCCTAGTCTTACCAAGATCAAATTGGAGCTTGAGAAATGATCAAGTGTGTTATATGGTGTGGTTTCATTAGAGGATAATACGAGAAAACCAATCCATATTTTGTGCAGTGATCAATGGTTGTAAATGATTGTAAACTCAAGTTTTGATGCATTTTTCAATAATAAAGACTCCTAGATTGTTCCTGCCATGAATGTAGACTTTTAGGGTCAAACCACATTATTTCTTGTATTGATTTCACATTTCTTTTATTATTTTTGCTTTTATTTTGATCTAACATGAGTATATACTGTGATTTCGGGTTTCTAACGTGTTTAAAATAGAAAACTTAACCGACCACATTAATCATATATTTTCTTGGTATTTTGGTTGTCTGTTATTCAATATTAATTGCATATTACAACCAATTAAGTTAATTTGATTCTTTGAGTACTTGTTTGTGAGAGGCCTGAAAATATAACAAGTGTATCAAGAGCTTTGGTTCGATGGGGACTGTGAGGTTCGATATTGAAAAGTTTGATGGAAAAAATGACTTTGGGCTGTAGATGATCAAGCTGAAAGCCCTTCTCACTCAATAGGGTCTCCAAGAAGCTCTTCTTGGAGAAAAAAAAAATGAAAGTTGTTGAAGAGAAGGATAAGAAAGAAATCTTGAGGAAGACTCACAGCGCACTCATTCTTTCTCTCAGAGACAAAGTTTTGAGGAAGGTAGCCAACGAAGACACCGCTACTGGAATCTGGCTGAAATTAGAGAGCCTCTACATGACAAAATCTCTAGCCAACCGATTGTACAAGAAAACAAAGCTCTACACATTCAAGATGTCCGCAAGTATATCGATTTTTTACCATCTCGATGCTTTTGCTAAAATTATTTTAGATTTGGCTAATATTGATATTAAAATTGACAATGAAGATCAAACAATTTTATTGTTGAGTTTTATGGATAATTCTTATACTAGTTTGAAAGAGACCATGATGTATGGGAGGGAAACACTGACCTTAGACGAGATTCAGACCGTATTACACTCCAAAGAATTACAAGTCATGTCTGAAATAAAATCAAAACTGGGAGGGCTTGATTGTGAGGGGGAGAGCTGAAAAAAGAGGTCAAAAGCAAAAAAACAGTAAAAACAATGTAAGGAGTAGGTCTAAGTCTAAAGGGAAGCAATTAAAATGCTTCATGTGTCACAAAGAGGGACATTTCAAAAGAGATTGCTCTGATAAGATATCTAACACAGGAAGTGGGTCTAAGGAGAAGGGGGATGCCTTGATTGTGAGTGATGGGTATGAGAGAGACAAGGTTCTAAATGTGTCCGAGGTTGATTCAGGATGTTCTTTTTACATGTGTCCTAATAAAACATGCTTTGAAATGTTTACTAGTTTAAATGGTGGGTTTGTGATGCTTGGCAACAATAAGTCTTGTAAAATCCAGGGTATAGGGTCGGTGAAACTAAGGCTTCATGATGGTATTAAAAGACTCTTAACTAAGGTTAGATACATATCTGAATTAAAAAGAAATATAATCTCACTAGGTGTGTTAGACCAATTCATGTACACTTTTAAATCTGAATTTGGATCTTTGAGGGTTGCTAAAGGTTCACTTATCGTGATGAAATGGGTCATGAAAAATGGCTTGTATACCCTTACTGGGAAAACTATTATAGGTGAGGTTTTTTCTATCCTAGAGAAGGGTGAAGATAATATTGTTCTATGGCACAAAAGGTTAGGCCACATGAGTTACAAGGGACTTTTAGAACTCCATAAATGGGGATTGCTAAGTGAGAAAAAACTGAAAAATTTAACTTCTTTTAGGATTGTATCCTTGGGAAAGCAAAAAGGGTAAGCTTTAAAATAGCCACTCACACTACAAAACAAACCCTGGACTATGTGCACTCGGACTTTTGGGGTCCAGCTAGGGTCAACTCACATGGAGGGAGAAGTTGTTTCCTCTCTATAATTGATAACTATTCTAAAAAGTGTGGCTATACATTCTTAAAAATAAGAGTGACACTTTTGAGAAATTTAAGGAAGAGAAGAAATTGGTAGAAACTCAAGTAGGAAGGAAGGTTAAGAAATTAAGAATTAATAATGAGATTGAGTATCTCTCAAGTGAATTCAATCAATGCTGTCAGAATGAGGGTATGGCTAGGCATAGAATAGTTAGGGAAATCACTCAACAGAATGGTCTAGTTAAGAGGATGAATAGGACCATATTGGAGAGGATTAGATGCTTACTTTCAAACTCAGGAATTCCTAAGTCTTTTTGGGCTAAATTTGCCACAACTGCAGTCCATTTAATTAATAGGAGTCATTCTTCAGCCATAGGGTTTAAAACTCCTCAAGAAATGTGGACTGGAAAACCTTCTAACTATGACTACTTGAGGGTGTTTGGGTGTGTTGCGCATGCTCACACCCGAATTGATAAACTGGAATCAAGAGCTATGAAATATATCTTTGTAGGATACCCTGAAGGAATAAAAGGGTACAAGTTATGAATTGATGAGCATGGGATACAAAAATGTCTCATTAGTAGAGATGTGGTCTTTAATGAACATGGAATGGCTCAGGTTAAAACTAAAAAACTTGAACCCACTCAAGATACTAATCTTGAGAAGATACATCTTGAGGTGGAACAACCTGACAATAATTTGAGAAAATTAGAAGGCAGGATGCTGAGACTCAAACTTTTACTTTAGGTGATGAGGACCAAGGTGGAGTTAGTTCATACAACTTGGTCAGGGATAGAAAAAAGAGGGTTATAAAACCCCCAAGAGGTATGGTCAAGTTGAGCTAACTGTTTTTGTTTTGACCGTAGCAGATGAAGTTGTAGAAATGGATCCTAGATCCTACAAGGAAGCCATGGAAAGTATTGAGTCTTATAAAGGGGTATAGGCCATGGATGAGGAAATTGATTTTTTGAAAAAAATCATACTTGGGAAATGGTTGTTAAGCCTGAAAAGGCTAAGCTGGTAGGGTCTAAATAGATCTACAAAAGGAAAGAGGGCATACCAGGAGTTGAGGGTCCTAGGTATAAGGCTAGGTTGGTAGCAAATGGATTCCCTCAAAGGGAAGAGATAGATTTTAATGAAATTTTTTCACCTGTTGTTAAACACAGTTCAATAAGGTTAATTATATCCTATACTACTTATGAAGATTTATACTTGGAGTAATTAGATGTAAAAATAACTTTCTTGCACGGTGAACTAGATGAGACTATTTACATACAACCCCCCTAAGGGTCATGTAAATGAGTCCAATATTGATCATGTCTGTTTACTTAAAAAATTATTGTATGGACTTAAACAGTCTCCAAGGCAATAGTACAAAATATTTGACTCTCATATGTTGGACAATGGGTTTAAAATGAGTCATTATGATAGTTGTGTGTATTTTAGGCATTCTGGGGACCACATTATCTACCTACTCTTGTATATAGATGACATGCTTATAACATGTAGGGATGCCGATCTAATTTAGGATGTCAAGTGTATACTGAAAACAGAATTTGAGACGAGATGAAGGAATTTGGGCTAGCTAAGATGATATTAGGTATGGAAATAGTTAGAGATAGGAAAAGAAGACTTCTCTATCTATCTCAGAAAAACTATATCACCAAGATCCTCAACAAGTTTGATATGTCTAATTTAAAACTTGTTAGCACACCTATAGGACATCATTCAAAACTATCCATAAATCAAGCCCTTAAAACCGAGGAAAACATTAGATTTATGCAAGGTATACCCTACGCAAGCATGATGGGAAGTATCATGTATGCTATGATGTGCTCTAGACCTGACTTAACCTATACTGTTAGCTTGGCAAGTAGGTTTATGAGTAACCCTAGGAAGCCACATTGGCATGTTATGAAGTGGGTATTACAGTACTTAATTGGAATACAGTGTCTAGGTTTGAGGCTTGGAGGGGATCTGCAACAAGGTAGTGAGTTAGAGGGATTTGTGGATTCTGACTATGCTGCTAATTTGGATACCAGAAATTCATTGTTTGGGTATGTATTTACAGCATTTGGAGAGGCTACTAGTTGAAAAGCGAATTTACAATCTGTAGTTGCTTTATCAACAACTGAAACTGAATATATTGCTATGATAGAAGCAATAAACGAGGTTATGTGGTTAAATGGTTTTTCACATGAGTTAGGCATATTTAAAGGGGTTATCACAGTTCCCAAAGCACTATACATCTTGCCAAAAATTTAATACACCACGAAAGGTCTAAACACATAGACATTCGACTTTATTTTGTGAGGGATGTAATAGCGTATGGAAAGGTTAATGTAGAAAAGGTTCCAACTGAGGAAAATCCTTCTGATATGATGACAAAATCCCTACCAGGTACCAAGTTTAGGCATTGCCTAAATTTGATTAATATGGAAAGCTATTAGAGCTCGGATTACTTTACAGGAACAATCTAGAGGAAGAAGAAGATCACTTTGCAAGGATAAAAAACTTGTCAAGATAAAGAGTTGTTGAAGATATGTCAAGTTTTTAAAAGTGAATGGGTGTATATGAAGATGCCGTTTATGGGGCCTGACATTGTCGTTTTCATTATATTTGTATTTCAATAATGGCACTTTTGTAAATAGGTTAATGGCAGTTTTGTAATATTTAATTATTGACAAATTTGTAGATATGTATTTGTATATAAGGCAAGTGTGCCTGTGTGAATCACGAAGCACAAGTCACTTTACCAAATTGAAGCTGCGATCCTGGGAGATAAATGGAAGGGGTTTTCAAACCCTAGTCTTACCAAGATCGAATTGGAGCTTGAGGAGATGATCAAGTTTGTTATATGGTGTGGTTTCTTTAGAGGATAATACGAGAAAGCCAATCCATATTTTGTGCTATGATCAACAGTTGTAAGTGATTGTAAACTCAAGTTTGATGTATTCTTTAATAATAAAGACTCCTAAACTGTTCCTGCAGTGGATGTAGACTATTAGGGTCGAACCACGTAATTTCTTGTATTGATTTTGCATTTCTTTTATTATTCTTGCTTTTATTTTGATCTTGCATGAGTATATACTCTGATTTCAGGTTTTTAAATTGTTGAAAGTAGAAAACTAAACCGATCACGTTAATCATATATTTTCTTAGTGTTTTGGTTGTCTGTTGTTCAATTTTAATTGCATATTACAACCAGTTACGTTAATTTGGTTCTTTGAATACTTGTTTGTAAAAGGTTTGAAAATATAACATTAATTATAAAAGAATTTTATAAAAATATATTTATAAATTGATATTTATTTGATATAATAAGTAAAATTATAAAATTATTTTTATTATAAAATAAATCTATCTAATAAAATCATTTCAAATTTTCAAATCTATGAGTGATTTTTATACAAGGATAACACTTCGTACGAGAGGAGTTGAAGAAAAACAACGCGACAAACTACAACAAAGTTTGGTGGCATTGGGCCCCTCCATAATTCCAATCAACACACAGCATTCATTCGAATATCATACCCCTGAAGATCCATATAAAACAACATACATACATACATACATACATACATATATATATATATGTATATATATATATATATTACTTTAGCCACGAAACAGATTTGGCTGGAGAGGTACAGAAGCAACAAAGCAAAACACACTTTGGATCTTTCAATTGAAACACACACCAACAACGTACGTCCCAAGTAGCAAACCACGTTAAAAAAAATAAAATAAAAGGAGAAGGAAAAGGAAAAAAATATAATCAGTTCTTAAGACCCACACAATTCTGCGAGTACTCCCACCAAATCAGTACATTTCTGGTCTTTGATTGAGAAACAAAAGTGCTGTAAACTCAACCATCTGCATACAAAATACAATGGAAGGAGTAACCGTTATGGGTTCTTCAGTTACCGTTATGGGTTCTGGAATTGAAGATGGGAAAGTCATGGAAGGAATTTGGAATGGAAATTGATAGTCTGGTTGTTGATGTTGATGAGCTATTCAATGGTTTGTCATCCAAATCGAGCCATGAATCTCTCTCTTTAGGCGGCCACTCATCGAAGAAGCGGTGAATAGTCTTTTGGGGTTGTTCTTTCTCTTCTTGGATAGGCATCCGCATCTCATCTTTTTTTACAGCACTGTCCAGAACAAAGCTGTGCCGGTCTTGCTCGGGTTGTTTTGCGGAATCGGTGAAACCAGAGCTGCTTCTTTGCTTCGAAGATGTGCTCATGGTCAAAGGTGTGAGTTGCCAAGAATCATCCATGGATGGACCAGATAAGCTTCTCATAGACCCAGAAGACTCGGAGAAGAAAGCATGCTCATCCACCTCCTCTTTCAGCCCGTTAATATTGTGCCTATTTCTTTTCCCAAGATCAAAGAGGATAATATCATAAGCAAATACGTACATATAAAGATAGAAGTAATTAAGTAGTAAAAAAGAATCTGATTTAGCTTTCATAGACTTCTCTTTAATACAGACCTGTAATCCGTATTGGTGATCGGGGAGTAAGAAGCAGGCTCCATGACGTACAGGCTGTTATTTGGAGGTGACAAGCCAATCCCAGGAAGCCTAGAAGAAGATGTAGGATTATGAATGAAGGGTTGGTGAAGATGGGCATCGTGGTAAGAATTGTGAAGGTGATGGTGGGTCTCTGAGGACATGGCAGAAAGTGAAGAAAGGGAATAATGAGCGGTTGGGGTATTTGCAGAGTGGTTTTTTGTGATTGATGAGATTGATGGAGATGATAGATTTGTGATTGTTGCCGTTGATGTAATTGCTTTCATAACTTCCACAGGCTTTCTTGAACGGTTTTTCCCTCTGTGCATGTGTCTCTCACAGTACTTGGAATCTGGGAATGCCTCTTTTGAGCACCTCCATTTTTTTCCATCTGTTCTTCTGCACCTGCCTGGCTCTGGGTCTATTTTTCTCCCCAAACCCATCTGCAAGTAATTCCAGCTGACTGCATCCACAAAAACCTCAAATCCCCTTTCGTCACCAAAGGCAAGAGCTTTCATTCAAAAACTCAAATAAAAATTCATGAACACACCCACACAAAACACAAGATTCTAGTTGGCATACTGTGTTGATGAGGTTGGTGCAAGAACAACTTCGAAGAGAGAGGAGAGTCGAAGCAGCTTCTTTTGATGGTGAAGAGGAGATCAGGTGGGATAGGAAGGCCTGAAGCCATGTACTTGAAGATTAGAGCTTGGTGTTCAAGCTCTTGCCACTGAGATGCAGTGAAGGCAAATTTGTTTCTTCCACTCAGCATCGAAGGAAGGAAGGAAGGAACAAACTTTCAGAGGGAACAAAGAAAGATGAAACCAAGAACCTCTTCAGAGTTCAGAGGGGCTCTGAAAGGACAGGTTCAGGGAGAAATATGAGAAGCATCAGAGTTCTGTGTAGGCTAATACTTATGAATAGAGCCCTTCGAATAGAGTAGGTATATTTATTTCAGGGACCATTAGTCTGCAGAATCTTCTGCACATGAATAAAACTAATGGTTCTGATAACAGTGCTGCTGCTGCATGCCCACCTCTCTCTCTCTCTGCCCCTGTAATGACTGCACCTCTCTCTTGCTTCTGGTTCTGAAGCTAAGCTGCAACTGTGGCAGCTCTTGTCTCTGACATCTTTACGGAAACCCATAAACTAATGTAGATAAACAATAAAAAAGAACGTGAAAAACAAAAGAGCAAAATAATTATTATTGGCATTATTATATATAAGACTGTAAGAGTTGGTGTCTGAAGCAATGCCTGTCTGAGAAGTTTGTACGGTTTAAAGCTTTTACTGCTACTAAACTCTTTTACTTTTTCTGTTCCTTTACCTCAGACCCCAGTACTCCCTACTACTTTTGACCTTTTTCAATTTTAGAAATCTGGAAAATGAGAGTTTCAGCCTTTCAGGCTACAGGGCTCTTTTTATTTATTTATTTTTTTTTATGCACTCATAAAACTGTAACCCTCACTTTTCTTCTTCCTCTCTTTTTACTGCAGGCTTCTTTCGTTCCAATGTCCAGATTACTGGAGAATGTGTTATAGGTTAAGCATTTTTGCCATAGCCATCTCAATGTTCATATAGGCTTCGTCATTAAGTTCTTCCACTTTCTGGAAAATACTTTCCTTACTCATTCTGGAAAGAGCATTGCTTAAAGAAAGATATCAGAATCTGAAGATTTCACTCGTTTTTTTCACTCAAGTAAATTCCAGAACCTAAATGAATCAGCAATTCAACCTGGCTTTTGCGCTTTCTCGTTTTCTTAAATGGGTTTTCCATGATCTATTGGACTATGACAGGACATTGCTTGCAATTAAAAGGCCTTATTCAGTGGAAATATACATGCAGAAGTAGAAAGTACTTCATCACTGGTTATGATGAAGGTTGTTTTAACCTTCACATACCAGTAGATTGTTACATTGTAATATGACAACAAAATGGAAATTAGTTATTCTGTAGCAGTACATGTAATGTAGAAAACAGGATTGAATCGAGGCCATTGCTTTCCTCGCCAAAGCCAATTAACAACCATCAAGCCAATAAAATTATAATTTCATATATGTTTTCAACTACATCCGTTAATATAAATAGTTAAATCTATTTTTTTTTTTACTTAACATTTACTTTACAGTCCACTTCATTAATTAAAGAATAATGATAGCCTTACCACTCTTCTACTATCCTTCTACTATTCTTTTTAATTTTTTAATTTTTTTTAATTTTCTTTTAATTGAAGAAAGTGACTATTAGTAAAATTGTATATTTTTAAAATTTTTTCTTAATGATTAAAGATATTAAAAAAATACTTAAAAGAAGAAAAAAAACAAATACATGTACACTAAGAGTAGTAAAGTGGTGGTAAAAGGGTTGTAAGTCTATCATTACCCTTAATTAAATATTCCACGTGCTTAAACTTGTTGAAAGAGAGTTTAGCCCACACGTGAAAGTGAGTCTTTATACTACAACAAATTTGACTTTTAGGGACAAAATTATTTAGGGATGAACCAAATTTCGTCCAAAAAATGAATGACTTTACAAAACCGCTTGAACAGATAAATATCTGGTCGAACAGGGTCTTCTGTGACGAATTAGATCGTCTCAAAAAGTCACATCCTTTCGAATGGACAAAAATCCTTTCGAACATACAAATCTTGGCAGGGAAGTAATTTATTTTTCCGGGTAAAGTTCAAAACCGTTCAGACGGAAATTGTGTTGTTCGAATGGAATAGATTTGGTGGCAAAATCTGGCGAGAAGGTTTCTAGACCGTTAGAACGAAACATATTTAGTTCGAACATATTTGAACACCACATTTATACATTCGAACATATAATATTAATCTTTGTACATAACTCAAAATATAAAAAATGTATATATATCATATATATGAATTCATAAATTAATTTTATTTAATTAATTTAAAAATATTTTAGTGATTTCTTTTATGTTAAATAAGATTTTTAGTTAAATAAATGTTATAGCCATACACCACATAATATAAATCAAGAATTAATCTAGAAAAGATAAAAAAATTTTAATTCATAACTAAAGCAAATTATCAAAACACCATATACTATCCATAACTATAACAAAAAAATATAAATAAAAGATAGAAACTACTGTGATGTGAGGTCTCTGCATACATCCTCGACTGCAGCTAATCGTCTCTCTACCTGTGTTAGTCGAGTACTGAACATGACCTGAGTTGTAGTACTGGCATGAATCTCTGTACGTAACTCAAATATGCTAGCAGTAATCTCTATATGTAACTCAGACATGGCAATATGCACTACATTGATCACCGCTGATGTGTGCATGCCGATCTCAACACGCAATATGTCAGCAATCTCCTTGCGAGTAGATGTGTGTGATGCCTCGACTAGCGTAGATGCCTCACCAGGCAATACTCCAAGATCTCCTGGCTGTATATCTCTATGAATATCAACCCGGTTAGGAATAGGTCCACGAAAATAAAGTCTCAAGTGTCCCTTGCTTCATGACAAGGTGGTGCTGTTGATCGATTCCATTGGCTCCCGTGCATGCTAAGCAACATCTAGCTCAACCCCGAAATATAGCAAAAATCAAGTGATCAGGATCCTGAACGGCAGCATATATGTCGTAATGTACCGCGCCTCTGATCGGATCCTCTCAAATATATACCCCAAGAGGTCGATCAGAATGCCACGAGTGACCCGTATAATAAATTTCACTCGATCCATGCCAACCTCGGTCTTGTGCTACTGATGGTCAATATTGTTGGCGATTATCAGATTCATGATCTTGAAGAAAGAATATAAATATGCCTGCCTAATGCTCTTCGTCCCATGATACACTAGAGCATCTGGACCAATAATCAGGTCTCTAACCTCATGATTAACTAGTGTATCGACCTAATCTATGTAAACTGGTCCCTCATCCTGAGCCGTCTCCGCATCATCTGAAGGATCAGAATCTAACACTCTAGGCAATAGGTTCTGATAGACATCGATTAGCCTAGGAATACTAAGATGTGTAGTGAGTTTGTCCGCTAAAAATATAACAAGAGCTTCTCGGACACAAATCTTGTATGCCCCACCATTATCTGGGCTGGCACCACCGAGCTCTTTATAGAACTCAAGGACGATGTCAATATAGGAAATGAGCTCCATTACTTCTTCTTGCTGATCTAGGATTGGTGCCCAACCACGATCGTTGAATACTGATGGAGAGAATGACCCTCCCATATAAGAGTCACAAAATCAGACAGTTTTACTTGCCGCTCCAGTAAAACAGTCTATTCTTGAACTGTTTGGATGGAAGGTTCGCCTGATCTGCTACTTTTACGGCCCCTATAAGACATTATTATGAACTTGAAATTTAAAAAATAGAATATATATATTCAACATTAGTGAAAAAATCTAATATGAGAAAATATTCACAAAATTATATAGTAATAGCAATTTAATAAATTAATTGAGAGAACAATTTAATAAAATGATGAAAATAAATTAATAAGTTAATATAAAATAATTGGTTCGAACGGTATCTGTAGTGGTCGAACGGACACTATAACGTTCGAATGGAACAAATTGTGGTCGAACAAACAACATCTTGTTTGGTTCAAACCATTCGAACATCATAAAAGTGTTCGATCGGACAAGTTAAACTCATTTGAACGGAAAAAAAATCGAGCTCACCTGTGGTTGAGTCAACTCAGCGGCCATGAAAACACATGAAATACATTGATTCGGTTGGTTTCTTTGACAAAACGCATACTACTCTTCATTTCTAAACATTCTACGGTAGATTTGTGCTGTTCTACAGTGCTTATTGATTGAAAAATATAACTTTTCTAGATAAAAAGAATAAAATTATAAAACGATTAAAATAAACAGTAAAATAACTTATAAAGAGCATACTTTCACTTAGGAGGAAGAGTGTTTAACGTGGGTGGTGATTACGGCAGCAAACGGCGGCAATTGATGGGCGTTCAAACGTTTTCTTTCGGTTTTCAAACGGTTGGAGATGGCGGCATTGAAATGCCATCGCGCGCTATAACTTATATGTGTAGAACCGTTCGAACATTATATTTGACCATTCAAACGGATTTAAAGGACTGTTCGAATGGTAGTATTTACCGATCAAACGGTATTTGTTTTAAATTTAGTAAAAATGTATATTATTGTAACACCCCGTATTTTAGTGTATTTTTAATGAAGGATTATTTTAATTGATTTAAGGATTTGTATCTTGTTTTAAAATTATGGGAGTTTTTAACTATTATTTTATAATATTTTAAGTTGTGAAAATTAATTTCTTATGTGTTTTCTCAGTGTTATTTATTGTTTTGTATTTAAAGTGATCTTTAATTTAAATTGGTTTGTTTTTAGATTTTAATATTTTTATTGTTTTAATCGAGCATTTCATTGAATTTGAATTATTTTATTTATCTAGTGGCTTTAAAACCTTTTTCGTTGGATCACTTCCGAAACCCAAGTTGAAAAGGCTGGATCTCCTTTTTCTTCCTCCTCTTTTTCTTTTTTCCTTTTTTTTTTTCTTTTTCTTCTTTTCTCTCCGGTTTCTCTCTCCCCAGCCGCGCGACCCGACCCTCTCTCTCTCTCCACTCCCACGCCGTTTCTTCCTCTCCAGCCAGCCACCACCTCGCGCCGCCGTGCTCGACACCGGCCAGCCCATCGCCTCCCCCACCGGCCGGCGACCCCANCTCCCACGCCGTTTCTTCCTCTCCAGCCAGCCACCACCTCGCGCCGCCGTGCTCGACACCGGCCAGCCCATCAGCTCCCCCACCGGCTGGCGACCCCATACCTCCGATCTCAGCCCCTCCCTCGCCGGCAATAGCCCCCACGCACACCTCAAAGCCGCGGTGTTCCATTTGCTCCAACGCCGCCGTCCGGCCACCTCCGGCCACCACTTCTTAACCACATCATCATCGGCCCTCAAGCAACCCAATGGACCCAAACCCGGCCCCGATCCGTCGCCGGAGCCGCCCATGCGAGCTCCACTTCCGATTTGGCCTTTCCGGCCTTCTACCGCCATTTCGGCCACCACCCACGGCCAAAGGCCACCACCATTAGCTTCACCACCTCCCATAGGCACTACCCTACCGTTCCCAAGTCTTCGTTTGACCCCGGATAAATTTTGGGTTCACTGTGTTTTCGGCCACAGTGTTTTTACACTGTGGAGTTGCTGCTTTGGCACTTCCAGCCCCTCCGTGATCCTCCGAAAATATTTTTATAGCGCTGTAAGTATTTCCTAAACAATCTTTTGAGATTTAAATATATTTTTGCACTAATTGATTATTCTGTGATCTGGTTGGTACCGGACTAAGTCCGAGGAGAATTCGGGGGTGGATGGTTTGAGGTCGGAGTAATTGTATGTTGGTTATGTTGTGTTCTGATTAGTTGTTGGTTGTGATTATTGTGAGTTGGTACATTGCATATTGCACGCATGTTCATGTTTGTAAAATGAAAATTGAGTTTTCGTGTAATTGCATTCATGATCATGTGATTATTTTGAAAACTGGATTTTCATGAGGAAATGGATTTGTGGGTGCGTGTGTATCATGACCCCAAGCCGAGATGGGGCATTATCTCGGTGGAGCTCCTCTGGTCACTCGGGAGCGGAATATACTGAGTGACGTCCCCTGGGTTGTCGCCGGGTGACAACGAGATCGGACATTGGATGTGCCGACTCCGTGGCCCTTCTGCTGGCGGGGGCTAGAGGATGACCTGGCCACGAACGCACCGGGTGCAGAACTGGGCATTACTCGTAAATTAGCCAGGACGTGCGGATGGTCCATAGGGGAAACCATGGTGCATATGAATTAATGGATAAATGAAAAATGGCTATTTTCTGAGAAAATAGAGTGAGTGATTTTGTGTGTCATCTTCTGGGAAAATGACGGGTTAATGTTTTTGGGCCAAAACGTGATTTTTTGGCGTGTGTTGCATTTATTGCATATTGCATCATGGGCATGTATAAATTGTTGCTTAAATATGTTTTTATTTTGGGATTGATTAGGTTATAACTTACCTGTGGTACCATTTAATGGTATTGCAGATTTTGATTATGATGATGCAGGTGCCGAGCCTGAGGATTTGGCTCCGCAGGAGGAGTGATCCCACTGGGATCACTCGAGTTATGTTTCTTTTTCTTCTTTTGTATATTTTATGGGACATTTGGTTTATGTTTTAAACGCTTTGTATTTGAATATCTGTATTAAACTAAAATTCTGATATTAGAGACTTAATTATTGTTATCCGCTGCGTATTTATTTTGTGCACTGTTTATTTGTTGCACACACTTGACACTTGTTCGTTGGGATGTGTGACCGTGTGTCATCATCCTGACATCACGATTCCCGAAGTTTTTTGTACGTGGGAGTCGGGGCGTCACAATTATAGTATATTATAATTAGCATGTGTTTAAATGAAATTTATAATACTATAATTTAGTATAATATATATACTATTATATATAATTATTATTATAGTATAATAGTAATATATTATATTACTTTACTATCAAAGTATTATATATGATAATATATAATGATAGTATATAGTACTATATATATGAGTTTATACTTAACTAATATATATCATACTATATATTCCATTATATTTTACTATGCTATATATGATATTATATATATGATAGTATATATTACTATATATATGAGTCTAGATTAACGGAATATATATGATCTTACAAATTCCTACTTTACTATACGGTAATATATATAGTATATATATGAGAGTATAGATTACTAATAAATTTTTTTTTTTCTCTGGCGATTTTTGGCAATAGAGTTATTTTGCTAGGGTTTTGTTACGTTGAGGGGCTGCATGGCAACCAGTGACTTAGAGGTAAATTGACGTCCCTACGTTGATCTTATCTCCGTGGTTCCACAACCTATTCCTGAGATGTCCGTGCCTCATCGTGGGCCAAAGTATGTGGATGAAGAACTATGTTTCCAGTTTTCTAAGGAGGAGATTGCGAGATCTACAGAACCATTATGTTATTCCATTGTTCTAAAGTTTCTAAGGTAGAGACCCTTGTTGGATTCTATCCGATCTTTAGTTCATAACCATTGGGGATATTGTGCATGCCGGTTGTTTCTACAATGAGGAGACCACGAAATGTTTTCGTTCGAATGTCTAATGAACCAGATTTCCTAAAAGCGCTCTCTTGTGAAACCTATGTAGTGAATGGTGTTCAACATTTGGCTTTTCACTGGAAGCCAGATTTTAATGAAGATGAAGAACCTTCATTGGTACCTGTTTGGATAGTGCTACCAAGGCTTCCTCCAAATTTTTATCATGAATCTCTTCTAAAGATCCTTACCGCACCGATTGACCGTTACATTCAAAGGGATAATCCTATGAAATGTGCAACTCGTATGGATGGTGCACATTTATGTTTGGAGATGGATGCTGCGAAAGAACCGATCCCTTATATCTGGATTGGGATGCCGGGGATGGGACAAAAACAAAGAGTGATTTATGAGATGCTCCCTACATTTTTCTCAAGGTGTAAGTTGCGAGGGCACAACATACGTATGTGTAGATTAAAGACATAGAATGATGGAGAAAAAATTTGGGTTCATATGGAGGCAAAAGATACGGATTCTGGAAAAGCAAATCAAGCTTCTGGACAAGTTGATATAGATAAAGACAAAGGCTTGATGGTTGTTTCAGGCACTAAACAAGGATTTACGAGTGAAAATTTGAATACACAGAGTAAGGAACCTGAGGATCATGTCCTAATTCCAAATGAAGATAGGAAAAATGAAGGACAATCAATATGTATCCAAGACTCAGAGGAGATAAATAGAAGTGACGACAAGCAGAGTGAAGAAAAAATAAAGGAGAGGGATTATCAAGTGGAGGAGGTTAAAGATGATACATCAGAGGGACCTATGGAGAACAATGTTTTAGTTCTGGAATTAGGTGCCATGCCTGATGAGAATGGTGCTAGAAACATTACTATGGTGGACTCTATTTCTAAACCTGATATGGAATTAAATGTCAAAAACTTTTCAAAGCATAGAGATTATCCCACTGAAAAGGTTCGCAGCTCGACCCAGGTGTTAGCTGGGCCAAATAAATTTTCCTTACGATTGGTCTGATTTTAGCATGGAATATTCGAGATATTGGAACCTCTCTAGGTAGATTAAAGAAATTGGTTATGGAAATGAAACCGAAAATAGTTGTCTTAATTGAACCTTTTGCCTCAACTAATAAGATGCAAGATTTACTTCACTTGTTATGTTGGATAAGTTTATTATTAACAAAAGGGAAGCTGGCAAAATTTGGGTGTTATGGTAGGATGATATTTCAGTTCAGCTTATTTGAAGTAAAGAGCAGTTCATATTACTTCGAATAGATGATGGCATTACAAATATTCTATGTTGTTTTGTATATGCCAAGTGCAATATGGTGGAGAGAATAGACCTTTGGGAGCAATTAAATGGCCAGGTTCTAGGAACCGAACCTTGTATTATTGCAGGGGATTTTAATATTATAAGAGAGGATTTGGAACGTCGAGGTGGAAGACCTCACTTGAGAGCAGCAATGGAGGATTTTAATTCCTGGATTTATCATCATGTATTGATTGAAATGAAGTCTTTGGGAAGGATGTTCTCTTGGTGTAATGGGCAGAGTGGTCTTTCGAGAAGCTGGGCGAAATTAAATAGATGTTTCTTGAATGCTAGTTGCTTGACAAGTTTCCTTAATGCGACAATCAGTTATTTACCGAGATCTACATCGGATCACTCTCCCATGTTCATGGAATTTCAGTCAGATCCTTTCTCTTATGGTCCTTCTCCTTTTCGATTCAAGCAAATGTGGATCTCCAGAATTTCAGCCATTTGTGGAAAAAATCTAGCAGGAGGATGTGGGTGGGAAATTGGCTCCCAAACTGAAAAAACTAAGGGGAGCTTTGAGAGATTGGAATAGGCGGATCTTTGGAAGAACTGAGACTTATTTACAGGAGTTACAATCCCAAATTGAAACATTGGAGTCAATTTTATAGCATGAATGAGATCCGGGCATTGAACAAGAACTTGTGATGAAACATGTGGAGTTAGCTGAGTGGAGGCACCGGGAAGAGACTAGACTGGCTCAAATGGCGAAAGTTAAATGGCGTGCTGAAGGATATCAAAACTCAAAATTCTTCCATGCTTATTTATCCTACAAGAGGAAAAAGAGAGTCATGGAGATGACACTTCAAGATGGCACTTTTTTAGTTCACTTGAGGAAGTCCATTTAGGAGCGGTTAACTATTTTTTAAATTTTTTGCAAAAGGAGTCACATGGGAGTTCACCAGATTTGTCCCAACTCATTTCACTAGTTATTACAGTGGAGGAGAGTGAAGCTATCTGTGCCATTCCATCAATTGAAGAGGTGAAAAATGCATTGGATTCTATACCTTCTAATAGTGCTCCGGGTCCAAATGGTTTTGGATCGGGTTTCTTTAAAAGTGTTTGGGATATCATTAAGCTGGATTGCATGGCAGCAATTGTAAAATTTTTAAGAGTTAGTAAATGGCCTAGATTTTATACTTCTTCATATGTGGTGTTAATACTGGAAATGGATATACCAATTGGGTTTGATAAATTTAGACCCATAAGTCTTTGTTCGGTGTTTTACAAACTTTGTTCAAAGGTGATTGTGAGCCGCTTGGCATCTCTCCTTCCAAAAAAGATATCTCTTGAGCAAGGTGCATTTATTCTCGATAGAACTATATTTGAAAATATCAGTCTTACATAGGAAATTGTTCACTCTATTAATAAGAAGATACATTGTGGGAATGTGGTGTTAAAGCTGGAAATGGCCAAAACATATGACCGTGTTGATTGGGATTTCCTTCTGAAGGTGCTTCGAGCCTTTGGTTTTTCCAATACAATTTGTGGCTTGATTGGCGAGTGTATCTCTACGCCTTGGTATTCTATTCTGATGAACGGTATTATGAAAGGTTTTTTCCTGGATGGCCGAGGGTTGAGACAAGGGGACCCTTTGTCCCCTTATTTGTTCATTATTTTGCAGAAAATTTTATCATGACTTATAAAGCAAAGTGTGGAGGAAAAGAGTTTTGGCCAGTTTTCACAAGCCAGTGGTACTAATTTGATCTCTCATTTAATGTATGCAGATGATGTGGTCATTTTCACGAATGGTGGTCGTAACTCAATTCAATGCATTTTAAGAATATTGGCTACATATGAGAATTGGACGGGTCAGTTGATCAACAAAGAAAAAACTGCTATGTTTTTTTCTAATAAAATTCTCATAGCTTGAAAAAGAAATCTCAAAAGATTGACGGGTTTCTCAGAAGGTAAATTCCCTTTTAAATATTTGGAGATTCCCATTGTTTCCGAAAAATTGAAAATTGCGGACTTGGAGGAGTTGGTGAAAAAGGTTCAAAAGAAAATAAGCGGGTGGAAAATAAGATTGTTATCAATGGGGGGGGGGGAGAGTGATTTTACTGAGGCATGTCCTTGCAAGCATGGCTTTGCATCTACTTGTGGTCTTGCAGGTTCCAAAACATATTATTTCTTCATTAAATCATCTTATGAGTTCTTTTTTGGGGGGAGAAAGTGATGGAAGACGAAAGAAAAAATGGGTTGCTTGGAGGAACATATGTAAGCCAACTGTAGAAGGAGGTTTGGGCATTAGACCATTTGATGAGATGCAAAGAGCTCTTCAGTTAAAATTTGCATGGAAACTGATGCATGAGAATTCTCTTTGGGCAAATTTTTTTCTTAAGAAATACGTTGGGAATAAACCTTTCATGATTGTCAAAATGGTACAAGGTTTTGGTGTATGATTGTCAAAAATATTCCCACTGTCTTGAGTTATACCAAATGGAAGCTTAAAAATGGAAATGTATTTTTCTCGTATGATAAGTGGCTGGAACAGGGGTTTCTTGCTGAAATTTTCCCAGTGGTTGAGCAGCCTCTATTAAAAGTCAAAGATTGTAACCTTGAAAGTGGATGGGATGTGGCTCTTTTAGAAAGGCTAGTGGGTATTGAAACTGCAGAGAGTGCTCTCAATGTGCTTGCAAAATGTAAAAAGGGAGGAGACATGCTAATCTGGACCAAAGCTGAGAGTGGTAATTTTACCACTAAATCAGCTTGGGAATGTATTTGGGGTAGAAGTCCTACTCTGGAGGGTTATAAATGGATATGTAATAACATGCTTCCAAACAAATTCTCAGTGCTAATGTGGAAGGCATGGCATGGTGCTCTAGCTGTAGATGATAGAATTAGGCGGATTGGGATCCCTCTGGTTTCGAAATGTAATTGATGTAGGCAAGGTAAGTATGAAGACCTAAACCATGTTTTATTTGAAAGGGAGGTTGCAGCTGAGGTTTGGAAAAAATGTGGTTCTCTTCTTGGCCGGCCGATTGGAAGATCTTGGCATGAAACATGTTTAGCTGGTTTCGGAGAGCCTCTAATTCCTCTCAATTGGAGTCAATCTCGATTTATTGCCTACTATAATTTCTTGGAGACTATGGGGCAGAAGATGCTTTGCACGTATGGAAGACAAGGTTGAGTCAGTTCAGGCGGTATGGCGTTTTATCAAACACTGAGTAGGCATACTCGGCCAAGGAATTTCTAAGATTAAAAAGTTCACTCAAGCCGGTTCTTACATTCTTCACAGCCTAAATATCCTTCCAATTCCTATTCAACAACAACCAATTCAATTAATATCTTGGTCTAAGCCATTGCAGGGCAGAGTAAAATTAAACACAGACAAGAGCAGTCTAGGTAACCCAGGATCTTTGAGGGCTAGGAGAGTGATTCGGGATATGCAAGGCTCTGTTTTATTGGCATTTTCAATGAACCTAGGCTATGGTGATAGTACCCGAGCAGAATTACGAGCTTTACTGAAGGGTGTTAAATACTGTAAACAATTAAATTTGTCCTCAGTAGATATTGAAATGGATTCAAAGGTTGTCCTATTGTGGCTGTAGAAAGCTCAATGCAACATTTGGTATTTGGAGGATTATTGGGAGGAACTTCAAGAGTTGATTCAAACCATGGACTACAAGATATCTCATATTTTTAGAGAATGGAATGTTGTTGCAGACTAGTTAGCTCGACGGGGTGCAAGAGATGGAGATGTGGAATGGAGAAACATGCGTGAGCTACCTTCTTTGCTGCGGGGCTTGATCAGAGTTGATAAATGGGGCCTTCCTTCAATTCGGTGCAAAAATCATGGTGCATAGCTTTAATGCAGAGGTGTATTGTGGGTTTAGGGGTCTTTCATCTCAGTGCAAGAGGCATGCAACGATGCTTATGTTGAGATATTATGTTTTATTCTTTATAGTTCGCAAGGGTCTTTTAGTGGATCATATAGGTGGTTGCTTTTTATAGCTTGCAAAGGTTTTTTTAGGCTTGTTTAGAGTTTATTGGTTTTATTATATAGGCATGTTTAGTCTTGCTATTATTATAGGCTTGTTTAGTTTGTTTACTTGCTTTATGATTGTTAGTTTGTATTTGGGAGGGTTTTATTTGCTTATTTATAATCTCTCAGATGCCTTGCTTGTAATCATGGTATTCTTCCGCCATAAGTGATGGCTTATTAATAAACTTGGGACGAGGCCGCTATGTGTGTCGCTACCGGCTCTTTCAAAAAAAAATTGCTAATATATATGATCTTACTAATTTATCTATACTTTACTATACTATAATATATATTTGAGGGTATATATATGAGAGTATCGATTACTAATATATATGATCTTACAAATTTCTCTATACTTTATTATACTATAATATATATTTGAGGGTATATATATGAGAGTATCGATTACTAATATATATGATCTTACAAATTTCTCTATACTTTATTATACTATAATATATATTTGAGGGTATATATATGTGAGTATAGATTACTAATATATATGATCTTACATTTTTCTTTATACCTTACTTTACTATAATATATATGATACATAGTATAGATTACTATATATATGATAGTATATATTACTAATATATATGATCTTACATTTTCCTTTATACTTTAGTATAGTATAATATATATGATACTTTATAGTATACTATTATTTAATATGTATAATGATGAAAATAAATATATTTAAACATTAAGGTACATACGTTCAAACCATATCCATAAACCGTTCGAAGGCTATATTTGCGTTTGAACGTATGAAAAAACCATTCGAACGGTTTATTATAGTGGTGGAAAAATATCACGCCAATTAATGACTTGTGGAATACCGTTCGATTGTACTTTATGGCAGTTCGAATGGTTAGCCAAAAAATTTTGCAGATGGAAAACTTGTGCACTGAAATTTTTTCGTGTTCAACTGCCAATTATTTCCGTTCGAGCAATAAATTAGAGCTTAAAAAATTTCCTCGCGCCATTAGTCTCTCATTTTGCTCTCTTCTCCATTTTCTATCCAAAATCCTCCATTTTTTTTTACACAATCATTCATTCTATCACCTTACAAAGAGGGTTGCACACTTATATTGATTAAAGGCATGGTTTTATTTTTGATTTTATTTCCAACTCAATTATTTATTCTATTATATATATAAATATATATATTGTGTAGGTGTTTATTGGAGAAATCTATACTTTAATATAGGTGTTTATTGATTTTATAGTTTATATATATATATTGTGTAGGTGTTTATTGGATTAAATTTGAAATATATGTTGTATGTTTGTCATATTTTGTACATATAGTTGCTATTCAAAGTATATATGTTGTATGTTTGTAGTGTTTTCTGAAAATGAGTTTGTGATATTTTCTGATATTGTGTTTCGTCTCTGACTCGCATTTGGATTCTGGGTTGAAGTCATTCAAACATTATAATCTTCCATTCAAATGAATTATCCTCTTCGAACAGACATTTAAGTGTTCGAAAGGTTGTACTCCTAAGTTGTGATACTTAAGTTATAAATAACTTAAAAATAATAAACATAAGAATTATTAATACTTAAACTCATATTAATGCTTAAACGATAATTAATTAAAAACTATGAGGACTAACTAAAAAATAATAAAATTAAATTATAATTAATACTTAAAAATAATATACATACGAATTATTAATACTTAACCTAAAAACATACTTATAAGATAATTAAGTATTCATAACTATGATGTATAATTAAAAAATAAGTAATACTTGGAATATAATTTTGCAAGAATAGTTAAAATATACTTAATATTTAATATACTAAGGATACTTAAAATACACTTAACATTAAAAAACATAATAATTAGGATACTTACAATAAACTTAATATTTAGGATATTAAGGATACTTAAAATGCACTTAATATTTAGGATACTTAAAATAAATAATAATTAAAATACATAATAATTAAGATTTGTGGGTTCTCGTATCTTCCATTCTCGTATATTGTATTCTCGTATCTTGTATTCTCGTATCTTGTATTATTGTTGTGTTAATTTTATATCTTGTACTTTGCATTGAAATAAATCTTAGACCAATTCGAGAGTTATCAATCCTATTGAACAATTGATTGATAACTCTTGAATTGTCCAGAATTGACAGTTTGAGATTGTAAGATCATTCTCGCAAACTATCCAACTATATCTGTTGCATCCGACATTATGATTTGGGTAAAGTCATCCTTTATTGTTCTCTGGATATGCAGTTTCGGTGATGGTGCATTGAGTTATTACTCATCAGTGCGTACGATCAAATGAGCATATTTGGAGAATTATGGGGAGATGCTGTCGAAATTTTGTTGGACGTGATAGATAATAGTTAGTAGGTTGGTGATTATGGTCTTACAATCCTGAATGGAATAGGACCATCTATCTGGTGAAATGAAGAAATTTAAATATGTTATATAATGATTTATTTTTTTATGCACGTGTCTGTCTGCAATAGGATATTAGACATGGATAAGAGTTATATACAAGTTAGAGATCAGTTGGGTGAGGATTATAATGTATATGCTGAAAGTGTTAAGAAAATTTTGAAGTTCGCATCATATACAATTGACAGTGATGGTCGTATTATATGTCCATGCCGACAATGCATTCTATTGGTCAGAGAGCATTTGTTTGTCAAAAGTATTGACCAAAATTATACCGATTGGGTCTCACATGGAGAACTGTATCTAATGTCATTCGAACTTCAAGATGAAGAAGAAGACATCGATGAAGATATACATCCTAAGGTTGTTGATGACAATTTTGAAAAGGATATGGAGCAAATGTTGGGCGACATTGGTGCGAGAATGTTTATAGATGAAGGTGATAAGGATCAATCAAATTCAAATACCTTGGGCCATAACACTTTTACCTGCTTGTGGAATGATTCACAGCGTGAGCTATATCCAAGGTGTAGAAGGTATAGTAAGTTGTCATTTATAGTTAGACTGCTTCATATAAAATCAATGTGTCGAATATCTATTAAGGCTGTCAATATGTTGCTTGAGCTGTTTAAAGAGGCACTTCCACCAAACAATATTTTACCCCGTAACTTTTACAAAGCAAAACAGTTGAAAAGGACTCGAGTTTGGTTATAATATAATACATGTATGTAAGAATGATTGTGTGTTAGTTTGGCGAGAGAATGAGCAGTTGAATGACTGTCCCATTTGCCATGACTCAAGATGGACAAGTGAGAAGCAGAATGTGCTGCGGAAGGTTGTACGTCACTTTCCATTGATACCTAGATTACAACGGTTATTTATGTCACGTTCAACGGTTGTGGACATGACATGGCACTCATCATCTAGAGTAAAGAATGATAATATTTTGTCACATCATACGGACTCTCAAGTTTGGAAGGAATTTGACCTGGAACACCCATGGTTTATTGAAGAACCTCGTCATGTTCGACTTGGATTAGCAACAGATGGATTTAATCCATTTGGAAACATGAGTACAAGTCATAGTACTTGACCAATTGTACTTATGCCGTACAAGCTACCACTATGGAAGTGTATGAAAGACCTACATTTCATAATGAGTTTGCTCATTCCAAGTCCAAGATCACCGAAAAAGGATATAGACATACACTTACAGACATTGATAGCAAAATTGAAAGATTTGTAGGAGATGAGGTCTTAACATTTGATTCATCAACAGGCAAGTCATTCAAGATGCATGTTGTTGTGTTATGGACAATAAATTATTTTTCCGCTTGTAAAAACTTGTCAGGATGGAGCACTAAGGGAAAAATGGCATGTCCGACTTGTAACAAAAATACCCAATCTAAATGACTTACTTATGGGAGAAAACTATACTTCATGGGTCATCGTCGATTTTTACTTAGTGACCATAGATGGCGTAAAAATGGTAGGATATTTGATGGCACCGTTGAATGGGGGCACCCTCCACCATTCTTGTCTAGGAAGATGTTATTGCACAGTTTGTGGATGTTAGAAATAATGATTTTGGCAAAAAATAACGGAAGAGAAAATGAAGTGTGAATGAGTTGAATTGGATAAAGAAAAATATATTTTTCGAACTACCCCATTGGTCGACATTAAAATTACAGCATAGTCTCGATGTTATAGATATTGAGAAAAATATATGTGAGTCCGTATTAGGAACATTAATGTCAATTGAAGGTAAAATGAAGGATAATATAAACTCAAAGAAAGATCTAAAGCGGTTGGGAATTAGATCTGAAATGCACTTGCAACAAAATGGTTCGTATGTCTACATATCAATTGGGTGGTATACATTGTCAAGGAATAAAAGGGCTACATTTTGTGAGTGGTTGCAGAAGATTAAATTACCAGACGGATATATCTTGAATCTAACAAGGTGTGTGCAAACAAATGACTGAAAAATTACTGGATTAAAAAACCATGATTATCATGTATTTTTACAACGTATCTTGCCATTGAAGGGTTTCTTGGAAAGTTGAAATGCACAGTGAGTAACAAGGCCCACCAGAAGGATCAATTGCAGAAACATATATTGACGATGAGTGGCATATATTTTGTTCCAAATACTTCCACAACGTTAACACAAGGTTTGATCGGCCGTAAAGAAACTTTGATGTTGACTAAGCAAGACAATAGAACAAGTTTTCTGTATTTTTTCAATAAGTATGTCCAGTTGGTGCTCAACATAGTTATAATTTGTATAGAAAGGAGTTTGAGAAAGTTCAATAGTACATGTTAAACAATTGCCTTGAAATAGAGAACCACTTGAAGTAAGTTCAAATTAATTTTTAATTAATCATTAAATTTACTTATTAAACAATTATATGAATATACTTATTGTTGGTAATGTTTAATTTCAGTGATCATATTAATATGCTCAAAGAACTGGGAGTAAATGATATAGACCAGAGATATGAACAAGAGTTCCCGAAATGGTTCAAATAATGGATAATGACATTAATACAGATGCAATTTTGCACTAACTTAAAAAATAAATTGGATTGTTAATGGTTGAATGTTTATGTTTTATTTAATATGTAGGTTGTACAAATGCATGAGAGTAATCCAAATGATACAACAGACGAACTATATGCACTAACGCGTGGCCCCTCAAGACGCGCTACTCGATATTCTACATGTATTTCTCAAGGAAGTAGGTATCACACAATCGATCGAGAACTTTATAGGAAAATACAAAATAGTGGTGTCCTTGTTGAAGAGAGTCGTGATAGAGGCAACGTTGATTTCTATGGAGTTATCGTAGATATAATTGGAATGAGATATGTGGGCGAGCTTGTGGTTTATATATTTAAGTGTGATTGGTGAGATTTAAGCAATTCTCAAATGGGAAAATGCCACGATGAATATTTTCTGAGTATTAATACATCAAAAAAATGGTATGAAGATGATTCTTTTATTTTGACTTCCCGAGCATCTCAAGTATTCTATTTAGACAATTCTGAGTTAGGAAATCAATGGCAAGTAGTATAAAAATTTTCTTCTAGAAATATTTATGACGTTATCCCTGAGGCGGAGGGACAAGATAAAGAAAAAGATGATCCCTTAACTCAAAAAGCATACCAAAAGAGTCAACCTGCCTTTAAATTATTTGTGAATTTGAGCCAATATAAGATAATCCCATTGCATAGGGAAGATATTGAGGCTGAAATAGTTGATGGAACAGTTGATCAAAGTGTTGAGTCATATGAAGTATCATGACTCTACGGAATAAAGTAAATAGCTAATACTCATTTTTTCAATTAAGATAATTGATAATTGATACAAGGTAAATAACTAAATATTATTTTATAGAGATAACAGTACAATCTCGTCACGGCTGAGGTATTACTAGAGGCGTGACGTTGGGAAAATATCGTAAAGTGGGTAAGATTAAGGTTAACATTCCTGATGAACATACCGGAGGCGAGAGACAACAAGCAACTTGGGTTGCATATCATGTGGGTGCTCTTACACGGACTTATGCACCTTTGGTTATGAGTTCATGGCATAAAGTCCTGCAAGATATGAAATAGTTTATAAAGAAGTGTTGTTGGTTATGTAATATTTAAATAATAAATTTATATTGATATTATTTAATATTCTAAATGATAATATCTTTATATATATACTTTTTCAAGGATGACTTTGAACTAAATTTTTGTTTGAGAGAGAAACGTAAGACTGTTGATGAGCTGATGTGTAATGCATTCCACAAGTATAAGGTGAGGTGACACGAACATTACAAGAAGTAAGAGAACAAGGAAGATGCACGCCAGCATCTTTTTCAGGATGTCAAACATGAAGACTAGGAAAAACTTTGCGATATGTTTGAATATCCATCATATAAGATAAATTAAATGAATTCTTTATGTGTTATATTTATATTCACTTACTAATTTTTATAACTTCTATGCATGAACGAAGTTCTATAAATAAAACAAATAGATTGAAGTTGAAGATTCATTATCATGGAGGCTCAAGATCTTTCCATCGCCTCTCTCTGAAATTGGTAATGTACTCTCTTTTTTTCATTCTATATAGTTTGGTTTTTAGATGTACTAATTTTAATATTGACTTTATATCTTAACAATGTTTCTTGTAGCAAGAGTCAAACACCAATTATGATCTAACAAAATTATATGCTGCATCACATACTAATAATAATGAAGAGTGGACTCATTCTGATGCTCGTGAGAATTATGTAAGTATTATATTTTTTTTAATTAAACATATTTAAATTATTGTGTTAATATTAATTTTATATGTTGTGTGTATGATAAAATGGTTGTCCTTTGTGTTGAAGCTACATCAGATCAGGATTCATTAATAAGTGATGCTGAAATTTTTATACAAGTTTTGGGTTAACGTTTGGGATATTTAAGGGGTTTGGGTCATTGTGTAAAGCTTTCAGGCTCTTCATCAACTTCAAGTATTGTTGCCATTACGTTAGAGAATGCGAATTTTAGGATCGAAGAATTGATTCCAAAACAACATGAGTTAGAGGCTCAATTGACAAAACAAGAAATTGATTACGCCCCAATTACCCTTTTAAACTGGTACCTCCGGTTTCCGATCATTTTTTTTAAATGTAAAAAAAATATAATAAAGTTACTTCTTATGATAAAATGTTATTAATAATTTAATATATATTATGTTTAAAGCCTATGATCAATTAAATTTTCATCTTTAAGATTAAACTTTTATTTTATAAATTATAATAACATTATCTTATATATAATTATATTAATAATATATGATCAAACAAATTACAAATGTTCATATTTAAGTTTAACATTTTATATTATAATTTATAAATTATAATATGAAATTATTTCATATATGATATATAATTATATATTATATATAAAACTTATATATATAATATTTTGTGTAATCTATAAAATTAATTTTTATATATATTTTTTTCCAACCGGTTTGTTCCGGTCTTGAAAACTATGAAACTAAGACCAAATTGGGTCTAACCGGTTTTCATAATATCGAAACCGGTCCTGGACCGGACCAGTTCAAAATCAGACCCGTTGGTCCAATTATGCAACAATTCAGGCCTCCAAGCAATTGATTTTCACATTTTACATAAATTTTGGGATTTATAAAATTATGTACTGATGATATTATTAGTAGTATTACTATTTTATTTATTTAGTTCTGACTTATTAGATTAGTTTTATTTATATTGAATAATTTGTAATGTATTTTTAAAATATAAATATCTATTTGGTTTTAAATTAGTATTCTCCATGAAAACACTAACCGTTCGAACATATACATTGAACACAACTGTTTGAAGCTCACAAATTAGAGTTCAAATGGTAAACAAACGTTGTGAATCATTTGAACACGTTGGAACAGACAACTCACTCTTTCCGTCCCAAACACGTTCGAACGACTTATTCAATTATAAAAATTAATATATTTATATTTAATCATCAATTTATTTGTTCGAACATTTCTTCATGTATATTTGGTCGAACGGATTGATATCGATTAACCAACCATGAAGTAGCAACGACTTCCTGAGACGAAATTCAATCATCCCAGAATAAAATTTTAGTTTAACATGATTGAAAGGTCTAGCAAAATTTAATCCTGAAAGATATTTTTTAAGACAAAATTGTGATTTTTGTCTCAAAATACCTTTTGGTATAGTGATATTGGGACGACTTTAAGATGTTTTATTTTCATCCCAAAATATATTTTGGGACGAAAATTTAGTCTTTTGGGATGAAACTTTTCTTTCCCAAAAACCTTATTTGTTATAGTGAAGTGACTTTTGATCTTGCACTTTTTGACCAAGAAAAATCATTATTAATCAATGGTCTTGATCAAAAGATATTGGATATCAATGGGCAGTAAAATGATCATTAAAAGTCACTCTTGGAAAAAGTATTGATTTTGATCTTGATTAAGGATATTGGGAAAAAATTTTAATCATATAAAATACATGAGATTCAAAAAATAGAAAAATTCTATTTTCAAGCCAATGTGTAGAGAACACATACTAAAATACATAATTCAATTTGGAAGATAAATTTAAAATTTAAATCTTATAAATCAAATATTTCTATTTAGGCAAGCATATAGATTGTATTGGGCAGTAAAATGAAAAATAGTTGTCCAATGTAAATGAAATATTCATCATGTTACTATGACCGTAATTCAAGACTCAAGTTGAGCAAACGGGTACACAACTTGAACTGCTATGATGCATAATCAACAGTTCAACACACAACGTAGCTAATTATGTATTCACATATTAAAAAGTGACTTTTATCAAGGAAAAATTGCTATACGAGTCTTTGGAGTTTGACCTTTTTCCTAAACTGTTATTGGTGGTGAAAAAGTTGCAAAAAGATCCTTCAGGTAATTTCATATATCAAATGATCCATTTTTCCAAATTTCATTCATCTATTAATAAAAATGATTTAACTTTGCACTTATTTGTCATGTCATGACCAATAAAAGACTGACGCGTTAAAAATGCAGAGTCAACTTGTCATAATTGGTTGATGAATACACCTGGAAACAACAACCAGGGGTGGCAAGGATTGCATCAAATTGATACTCCCCATATTACTCAAATTGCTCTTTCATTTACTGTATATGTACATTGTGTGGTGTAAAGGTAGCACTTTGTGGGAAGCTGAATAACTTGGAATAAATTAAAAAAAAAAAAAAAAAAAAACCTCTCAAGCCTAGAAAACAATGGTAAGATATACATACATAATAGAAGAAAACACACTCAATAATGTTTCTTTTGGTTTATGTTGAAAAGTAACTGCAGGGGGCAGCCAAATTAGCCATTTAAATTGCATATGCTTTGATCTTTAAAGCATTTATCGAAAACTCTCTCGAGCAAGGGTAAAGTGAAGTTCTGTTTGAGCCAGAAACTTGTTTGCCCAAGCTCGAGCACCGCTAATAAATTGCAACTCTCTACTCAAACTCAAACTTCTCCATTTAGGATTACAGTAGGAAAGGGTGCCCTAAAGAAAACAGAACCATCGTGGAACGTTTCCACTCCCAAGTTATTGATTGAAAGCACATGCAACTACTAGTAAAAAGGATGACAACCTAACAGTAGGATTGATTCTTCATTTTGAGGAATCACCATTTCTCATCACAATACCTAACCAAATTATGGAATAACTGTTTGTGCAAGTAAAGTACGTAACACTTTGAACTCTAAAAGCTTAAAAAAAATTCTTAAATATTTTGGAGGTGGCTATTCAGCCACCTCAACAAAACAGCAGGGGTGGAGAATCCTGTTTTTTTTTGGGGGGGTGTCCCAACTATGGGAATGGTCGGACCATCCCGCTGTTTTTTAGGTGATCAGCCACCCTGAAATAGAAACAATTTCAAATAGAAACATAAATATATCTATATATATGTATGTATGTATGTGTATATATATATGTATGCATGTATGTATGTATTATCATCAAATAAAAGACTAGAAATGTCAAAAAAAAAAAAAGAAAAAGAAAAAAGAGAGAAGACTAGAAATGTCCACTCACATTGCTAGAGGAATAAAAAGGTAGCGCTGAGAGTGGACTGCATTAGACCGTGTGATGAGCCGTTGATTGGGCACGCTCACCCGCAATTTAAGTGTGCCAATCAATAATATACTTCTGCCACTCTCTCTGTATAATAACAACCTATGGGCTCCTAAGGATAGATTACAACGATGACCAGTTCTATGATTTAAAAATAATCAAGCGATCACCAATGAGAGAAATATGTCATATGAACATTCGAACATTGATCTACTTTTGAACGAACAAAATGTATATGAAATCATGAGAAATATGTCACAACTTTGGGGAGCACAAACAGCAAATGAAGAATATACAAAGTAGTGATCCCCGAGTAAAATTTTTCATGACTGAAGAGACAGATTGCATTTGTCAATCTACACGTCAGTTTTCTCCGACCACATGTATTAGTTGTGTCTCAATCTTCGTCCTCAGCAGCAGCATTTCCATTTGGCTTATGACCATCTTCTCTGACTTCTTCATCACTCTCCTGCAGTTCCGGTGAATTCTCTCTGGAAAACGGCTGCCTCTCCAGTGGCTCATCATCATCAGATTCTGACCATGCCTGCTTCCGTCGACCTGTGTTTGTTGAAGGTACAGCCTTCAACAAGATAAAATTATTAAATGAAAAAAGTATCAGTTAGTAGAGGCTAAAGAAATGTTAAAAACAAAATATAGTACTTTAGACCCCCAGGGCAGGGGGTGGGGATACTGTAGCTTGTGGAAAACGTGCAATTATGATAATTTAATGATATGGTATTAAATCATTACTCATTATAAGAAAGCAACAGGCTACAAATGTAGAATATAGGAAACCACTACCAAGTAAACCTATCTGATAGATGGATGGGAAGGCATCATTATCTATGCAAAATATCAGGATCATAACTAATAAATCAACTCCCAACAAGTATGACACAGAACAATGCATTAATAAAAAAATACTGAACGTCCTGTCCCAAAGTTTCCAGCCATTATTTATCTCATGACGGGTGTGATAGATGTTGGAAAAGTTAAGAATCCAAGCTGAGATACCAATTGTTTCTCAAGTCAGAACTACAGAGTCAGAAACAGAAATGTAAAATTGTTACCTCGTCTTCAGCATCAGAATCTTCAAGCCCAGCAGCCGCAAGAGGATCGTGAGCATTCTCTTCAGCATCATCCTGATCATTTTGGTTGGCAAGATCCCTATAACTCAAGTTGGCATCTTCATCTTCCGGATCTTCCTGGTCATCCATCATCTCAGCTTCTACCTCTTCTGTCTCATATCGTGACTTTGAGCTCTTGTCCTTCTTTCTCCTCTTTCCACCTTTTTTCCTCCTCTTCTCACTATTCCCACCTTCCTCATCATCAATCTCTGACCTTTCCCTTCGCTTAGAAGCAGGTGTGCTGCTCTTCCATTGTTCCTGATAATGCAAAGAATATGCAAAAGACAGTAAAAATTGAGGATGTTTTATTATCACTTAATAAGTGACCACTGGCCAGCTAATAACTGAAAGGAGACCATGTAAACATCCACAAACATTGTGTTGCTCCCCATGCAATTCGTGAGGCAGATGAACTACAAGCGTTGGGAGGTCACACTTTAACAGCCCATTTGGCGTTGGCATGATCATGACCAACCAATTTATCTGAGATTCTGAGGTGCACTACAAATCTGGAACCACAATAGTGGTGACCTCAAAACTCAGCAGAGTTTAGAACCGTGCTTATTTGATATGTAACCTTGAGTGGTATAGCTTTTCCTTTATATTTTATACATGCTTGCGAGTTTCATCTGTTCCTATAACTTAAATATACAAACTGGGAAGTGTTCGGAATGTATTGAACTACAAACAAAAAGGCACCAAATAAAGCCTATCCAGACTCTTACACTTTGGGCAACTTATCGTACCCATAAAGCAGATCAAAAGATAGGCAGATATAGCATGTTTCAGTGACATTCCTTTTCATGAGAACCAGCTCCTTTCTTCAGTTTGATTACAACATAATTTGTCATAGACTTTAGTGAGAGCATAAATCTCAGAAATGCATTCTTACTAATTAGATTAAAAAAAACTAATTCAGGGTCTACCAATGAAGAGAGTTCTTTTATTAATAAGACATGGTTGGCAATCCTTACCTTTATACGCTGAAAATGTTCCTCCTGTAGCCTGACCCGCTTTAGCTCATCCTCTTGCTTTCTCCTCTCCAACTATTTTCACACATATAAAGTATCAGAGAATTATGATATACAGGATTCAAAGAAATATATCCGTGCACAACAGACATGAATGTTCAGTGTGTAAAGCAGGGAGACCTGGAATTTTCTTTGTTCTTCAGCCTTACGACGGGCTTCTTCAGCCAATGCAACCTGCCGAGCAACTTCTTGTCTCTGCCGGATCTGCTGCTCTTCACGCATAGCTGCTTCAAGGTGAGGTTTGGCTGCATCAAGTACGTTCTTGCAATACTCAACATGGGTATCAATTTTCTTCTCATCAAACCCATGAAAGTGGAGGTTGGAAGCAGCAGACAGGTGACTAAACAGACGAACAGCATTTTCGAGCTCTGCAATTGTTGAGCGTACCTAATCGAAATCCAACAAACAAGCAATATGAAGTCAATAGAGAAGAAAATAATACATTCAGAGTACTAAATCCTTTCCGAAAAGTTCACAATATACTCAATGCTGCTTCTAGCATAACGAAGTGCAATATAAACGAACAATAATTAATGTTATTGCCAACTATTTATGCAGTCTTTAACTCCAAAATGTCTCAATAAAAAGAAAAATAGTAGCAAAACAAGACTTCACACAATTAATAGCCAACCTAAATGAAAAATAGGACTCCATTAACACAAGCAACTGCAACTACAGCAAGCTGATGAAACAAGCATAGCTCTCTTCCAGGGCACTAGCTACATAAGCTACATCAACTGCAACTACATCACACATTTAATCGCCGACCTCCATATGCAGAGGTGATGGGTGAGGTCATGGATTAAGTCCACTGGGATGTGTTCGTTGTTAATTAAGGAGGAATTTCCAATTTACTGTTTGTCTTAGTTATACGCTTCTGTTATTTCAAATGCCATTGCCCAAAATGCATTCATATCAAATCCTTTAATTTTATGCTCCGCTCCACTCATCCTTCTAACCATGTCCATTTATGCTACACTTTTTCCGAACCATCAGTTTCCTGCAAAAAAATATTTCACTGGAACAACTGTGACCTCATATTGGCACTAAACGTTCTCATCATCAGATAGGTGTATGGGCAATATTTTCACTTTAGCAGTTTAACCCATCCTACTATGAGCGTATGGGCAATATTTTCACTATCGGGTAATGTATGTGCAGTGTTGTCATCCTCACAAAAAATATTCAATATGTTTGAACAACTTACAAAAGGTTGAACAATTTTCATAGGGAATAGTACCATACAACTAAAGAAAGGAAAAATCATCCAACAAAAATTAAATGTCACGAAAACTTGGACAAAGAATTTTCTCAAATAACCTCATCAGCAGTCTTCTTTTCCTTCTGTAGTGTTGATGCAGAGAACTTCTGCATTGTAACACCAGCATCAAACCTAAGCGTGTAATTTGAAGGTGCCAGGTGGATGGCTCTCAGTAAAGTTTTTTTGCAGTCTTGCCACTGTTCAGCTTCATAATGAGTACGAGCTAAATAGAGGAGAATTTGGGAGTCTGTGTTATGGTAAAACTTCCGCAAGCAATTTTGATACTGCAAGATAATAATGATCATGAACACATGCAGGCAGTAATGAAAAGAAATTTGAAGTTGAAGGGATGCATACAGTAAAATGAGATCAACTTACCATTTTTACAGCCAACGCAAAATTTCCTTGAGCAAAATAAACATGGGCCAAATTTATCCAAACATCTGGCATCTGGACAAATATGTTTCCACTTGCAGCTTCTTGAACCTACAATAATCTCAAAGTAAATCTTCTACCAAGTTTGAATTCTTATATTATACATGTCCCAAAAAATGAGGTAACTTATTCAGCTTACTTGAGCGAAAATATCTTTAGAAACATCGAAGTGGCC
>QEOT01006468.1:0-25068 GCA_003123785.1 Pterocarya stenoptera
TTTTGCTTGTGAATATTGTAACATCTTCTCTATTTTAATTATTATTTAAAAAAATGGAAAACCCAATACTCTATGGATGCTCATCAAAATGAAACCAAGAATGAGCTTAAGCGAATTAACCTGAGCCAAGAATATAGCAAGCAAAGATCGTAGGCAACACATGCATGAAGACTTTTATTCTCTCAGTGACTATGATGCATTGGTAACCTCTATTACCGCTCGCATTGAACCGCTATCTCCAGAAGAAATTTATGGTCTCCTACTTACTCACGAAACTCGTCTCTCACATTCTAATCACCTCCCCACTTCCACAAATTTCTCAGCCAATTATACATCAAACTCCCGTGGTCGTGGCTTCAATCGCGGTGTCCCCTCTCGAGGTGGTTATCGTGGTCGTGGTCGTGGTCGAGGCCGTTCACCCTCAGGGCCTCCTTCATCATCCTCTTATTCCCTTCCTCACAACAAACCCACCTGCCAAATCTGTGGTAAGATTGGTCATCCGGCCATTCGCTGTTACCATAGATTTGATCACGCTCTGCAAAGTGATCCTCCCAAAACACTCACAGCCAACTATACAAACTCCTCTCCCTCCTCGGATATGTCCTGGTACCCCGATACTGCTGCCACAAACCATCTCACCTCTAACTTATCCAACCTCAACCTTCAATCCTCTCCTTATAGTGGCAACGAACAAATCAGGGTTGGTGATGGAAATGCTCTGCCGATAGCACACATTGGTGACTCTGTTTTTTCTACTTCTTCCACCTCCTTTCATTTGAAAAATTTATTGCATATTCCTGCCATTACTAAGAATTTAATTTCAGTTAGACAGTTTTGCATTGATAATTCTGTCTTCTTTGAGTTTCATGGCTCTCATTTTCTTGTGAAGGATTCAAAGACGGGGACACTTCTTCTTCGTGGACTTACAACTGATGGTCTATATTCCTTCCTTGCTCCGGTTCCTACTCCTCAAGCTTTTGTTGGCGAGCGAACCTCCACCTCTCAGTGGCACTCCCGTCTTGGCCACCCCTCTCTTCAACTAGTTCATCGCATCCTCTCTACTCACTTTCTACCTATTTCAACTCGTGATTCTCAAAACAAGTGCTCAGCCTGCTGTCAAGCTAAAAGCTCTCAACAACCTTTTCAAGACTCTCATTAGCATTCCACCAAACCCTTGCAACTCATATACTCTGATGTATGGGGCTCTGCCCCAGTTGTATCTAGAAATGGTTTTCGATACTATGTTGCATTTCTAGATGATTTTACTCGTTACACTTGGTGGTATCCTTTAATTCAAAAATCTGATGTTGTCAAAGTCTTTCTTCAATTTCAAGCACATGTTGAGTTATTCTTCAATTCCAAAATAATTTCCTTACAAAGCGATTGGGGTGGAGAGTACCGCTCTCTCCATACTGTTATACAAATCAAAGGCATTTCCCATCGATTGTCCTGCCCGCATACACACCAACAAAATGGTGCTGTTGAACGGAAACATCGACACATTGTCGAAACAGGACTAGCTCTAATGTCTCACGCGTCCCTACCTCAAAATTTCTGGGCTGATGCCTTCCACACTTCCATATATTTAATCAATCGGCTTCCCACACCAATCCTTCATCATAAATCACCATTTGAAAAATTATTTTCTAAACCTCCCAATTACAAATTTCTCAGGGTTTTTGGCTCTGCCTGTTGGCCTCATCTTCGGCCATATAATCAGCATAAGTTAGATCTAAGATCAAAACAATGCTTGTTTGTTGGCTATAGTGATTCTCATAAGGGCTATCGCTGCTTAGATCCTAATACAGGGCGAATTTACACTTCCAGGGACGTAATCTTTGATGAGCTTCGGTTTCCCTTTGCTCAGTCCACCAACTCCCAGCCCACTAATCCCAAACACACGTCTGTTTCTCTACCTTCTCTCCTTGGGCCTCCACCTAATCTCTCTAACTTACAAAGGCCCAGCTCTTCTCCAAGCCCACCTCACTCTCAAATCACTCCCTTCAGCTCACCTCTGCCCATTATCCCCACTCTAACCCCTCCAGACTCACCACCGAATACTCATTCCAGCCCATCCTCATCTCAGGTGTCTTCCCTCGATTCTTCTAGGGCTCCCTCTAAATCATCTTCCTCGCTCATCTCAGCATCGTCTTCAATACCCTCTGCCGAAACTACTTCACCATCTCCAATCATTACCAGGGCTAGAACCAACACTCTCTGTCCCCGTAAATTCACTGATGGCACTATATTATGGCCACCTCCTCGCAGCCACCTTACCATCACCACTCAAATTCCCGAATCCCCTACTTCCTACACTGAAGCAGCAAAACACCAGCCATGGAGGAAAGCTATGTCTGACGAATTTCAAGCTCTTTTGCAGACACACACATGGACCTTGGTTCCTCCTACTGGCGTCAACAATATAGTCGGCAACAAATGGGTCTTCCGCACCAAAAGGCTCTCTGATGGTTCCATCGACAGATACAAAGCCCGCTTGGTTGCCAAGGGCTTCCATCAACAGGAAGGTATTGACTACTCAGAAACCTTCAGTCCAGTGGTTAAACCCACTACCATTCGAATTATTTTATCTATTGCTGTTTCTGAAAAATGGTGTCTTCGGCAGTTAGATATTAATAATGCTTTTCTTCACAGTGATCTCCAAGAACAAGTATATATGTGTCAACCAATCGGTTTTGTAAATCCAGATTATCCCAGTTACGTCTGTCGCTTGAATAAGGCCATTTATGGTCTTAAGCAAGCACCTCGTGCTTGGTTTTCAAAATTAAGCACTTGGCTCTGTGAAATTGGTTTTGTTGCGTCTCTTGCAGATCCATCGTTGTTTGTCTATCATCATGATTCTGTCACCATTTATACTCTGGTTTACGTTGATGACATCATACTTACTGGTTCATGTTCTACTGCAATTTCTTCTGTTCTAAACTCATTGAGCATGTCTTTTCCATTAAAAGATTTGGGCAGTCTTCGATATTTCTTGGGTCTGGAAATAAATCAATTTTCTAGTGGACTTCATCTATCTCAAACCAAATACATCTGTGATCTCTTAAAAAGAACCAACATGGACCTAGCTAAGCCTGTCAAAACTCCCATGGCTTCTTCCACCCGTCTCTCTCTCACAGATGGTCCTGTATTTTTTGACCCAACTTTATATCGAAGCACCGTCGGCAGCTTACAATATCTGGCCATCACTAGGCCTGATGTTGCCTTTGCTGTTAGCAAAGTTAGCCAGTTCATGCATGCACCGAAATCTCCTCACTGGCAAGCTGTTAAGAGAATACTTAGGTATCTTAAACAGACTGCCAATCTTGGCTTACATATTAAGCCCTTCAGTTCCTATAACTTCATGCATTTACTGACGCTGATTGGGCGGGGTGTCCTGATGACCGTCGCTCAATTGGTGGCTATTGTGTTTTCTTTGGCTCAAATCTCATCTCTTGGAGTTCCAAAAAGCAAAGAACAGTAGCAAGATCCAGTACTGAAGCTGAATACAAATCACTTTCTAACACAACTGCTGAATTACTATGGATACAATCACTGCTCAAGGAGATTTGGGTGCGACTTATCTTATGGTGTGACAATTTGGGTGCGACTTATCTTTCAGCCAATCCGGTATTCCATTCACGCACCAAACATGTGGAAATTGATTTCCACTTTGTTAGAGACCGGGTTACAGCCAAAACATTGCATGTGGCTTTTATTTCTTCTCGTGATCAGCTTGCAGATGTGCTCACCAAGCCACTGCCTTCACCTCGGTTCCTAACATTACGATCAAGTCTCACCATGGTCCCCATGTTGGACTCGCGGGAGGGTGACAGCAAGATAAAGAACTCCAACTCATCTATGACTCACAGCTCCATCTCAGCAACACTCGATGACAGTAAATAAGGAAAGAAATCACTCTCAAATACAAGACTCTTCTGGAAGCATTTTCTCTTAAGGACTCTATTGTAATTCTCTTAGAATATTCTTGGAAATCTGTTTTGTACAAAAAGGATATTTTCTGTTACAGCATCACGGTACAGCTCACTCAAGTATACACGCACACCTCATGTCTGTAAAAAGGTCAACCATTTCAGTTGCTCATATTCTATAAAGAGAGCACATTGTAAACTTCAAAATCGATGAGAAAAATGAATTCATTCTGATTTCTTTTATTTTCTACACTCAGATATGTGAGATCGATGCTGCAGAATGGCACAGATGCTGTGCATGGAAGAACCCTCGATCGGCAACACATACGTACACGTATCAACATAACTGTTCCATGAATATAAAAAGCCCGTCTCCCTCTCAATGCAAAGATCATAATGTACATTTTATGAGCATTCGATCCCTGAATTAAATAAATTTCATAGAGAAAATGAGGGCAAATTAGATAACACGCACTACAACAAAATACAAATTAAGCTTTTTCCCACTAGCAGTTTTGTCACAATTAGTCCATATTTGTGCCAGAAATGACTTTTTCCCACCACTTCAGATCGTAATTGACTCCCTGGAATTACGTCCTAAGAAATAGTACTTAATCTTACGACCAAAATCATGTTCCTTGGAGATAAGAGTATTTCCAGCGATTCTTTTCCTCGCAAAAATGCAAACTTTCATCGTAAAAAGGATGCCAACCATGGTTAACTGAGATCTGAAATACTTATCTGCTGCGACAGAAATCGGGGGAAATATGCATTTGCGACCAAAAAACTATTTCCTGCGATTTATGATCGCTGGAAATAGTCTTTTTTGAAATAATAATTAAAAAAAATATTGGTAAAACAGTATTAGAACCTTATACCTAAAATACAAAAAATGTGAATAATATATTACCAATAGACTAATGTCGATAATAACATATTATGCACTTAAGCAGAGCTGAAAGCAAAAGAATCCCAAAGAAAAACTAGAAAAGCTTACAACTACAGAAAAGTAAAACAAGAAAAGTTTACAACTGCATTTGGCTACATTGACTAAGTACACATGTGTGGAAATCTCTAGGCTTACAAATAAGAGATAAAAAAAAATTGAAAAAAAACTACTCTGTTTCAGTCAAATACAAAAAAAAAAAAAAAACCAGATGCTCTAGGCTTACAAATATAAGACGGCACAAAGCACATCACCTTTGCGCAATTAAAATTCAGTCAAATACAGAAAACAAACCATCTACTCTAATTCAGGAGAACTTCTGCAATTTCAACAGCTTCGCTTACTTGTTCTAAAACTGATTGCCTTGCTTGTTTGAGAATGCACAATATACCAGATGCTCTAGGCTTACTAAAAATTTCATGGGTAACCTACACTATCAGTTAGATTAATCAATCATATAATTTACTAATCTCAACCCTAGATTGCCAAAACTGCAAATTCATATTCTTGGAATCATGTGCAAGCAGTCAGCCAACTCCCACCCAAACTCAACTTTACTCTTTGCAGATGATTTAATTCTTTCTAGCAGGGCAAACAGAGATGAAGCAGAAACCTACACTATCAGTTGGAATACATCATATAATTTACTAATCTCCACCTTAGATTGCCAAAACTGCAAATTGTTCTGGACGTTATGCAAAATTGAAAAGCTCATTCTCTTAAATTTCTTGTAGCGCACTGGAAGAAATCTTGAATTCATTGATCACTATTAAAAACGGAACCCATCTGTTGATGCTGTAAAAATCACTCAACTGGCCAGAAGGGAAGAAAGAGTCATTCCCAGCCCACTAGGGCGACTTGGGCCTCATTCGGTGTTGTTTGGAGCCCCTGGCAGCGCTCCGGAGTAGCTTCACGGTGGCAATGCATACATCCATGGCGGTAAATAAGAAACATAAGTGCAGTGAAAGTAAAGAGATGAACACATGGGTTTACATGGTTTGGGATAATGCCTACGTCTACGGACATTTCGGGAGGAGAAATCCATTATAATATTCTTGTTGACAGTCTCTCATATCTCACTATACAATGGTGATGTTGAATATAAATTTACTAGAGAAGAGACATTTGCTGGAGCTTCCTGTTCTCTGGTTGGAGGAGAGGTCGAAGAGAAAGCAGGAGAACTGAAGACCCCCTCTATTTATCTGAATCCCTTTTCCCGCGTGCACCCTTGCAATGGTGAGGCAGGGCTTGCTGCGCATGCCCAACAGCCCACTACTTCCTGACACCCCTGAGTCATCTGACAGCCCCATGGTGCCCTGTCCCCCTTACCCCCTGACACCCCATGCCTCACTTTCTGACCCCCTAGCTACTAACTTGGTGGGCTGGGCCCGATCCTTCGGCTCTGAAGTTTTTACCCCCTCACAGTACCCTGAGATTCTTAAGGGCAAGTAAGGACCTTGAGAATCTTTAGAGGTAAAAATGTAGCCGACTAGGTCTGCCTAGATACGTACGGATGTAAATTCCAAAGGTCAGTCCATTTTCATTTGTGCCTCTGGCACAAATAGTAAATATTTTTGAACTCAGGTTTGAGATATGAGCTCGATTACGTAGTGTATGGGTAGGCAGCTTGTGCGAGTCTAGAGAGGGAGATGGGCTCGACTGCGTGCGGTGCAAGCACGAGGTTCAGCTAAGGCGGGAGATGGACTCGGCCTCGTAGAGTGCGAGCGCGAAGCTCCGCTAAGGCGGGAGGTGGACTCGACCACGTAGAGTGCGAGCAAGTAGCTCAGCTAAGGCGAGAGGTGAACTCAATCGCGTGCGGTGCGAGCATGTAGCTTGGCTAAGGTGGGAGGTGGACTCGACTGGCTAAGGCGGGAAATGGACTCGACCACATGCAGTGCGAGCAAGAAGCTTGGCTAAGGCGGGAGATGGACTCGACTGTGCAAAGGGCGAGTAAGTAGCTCGGCTAAGGCGGGAGATGGACTTGACCGCGTAGAGTGCGAGCAAGTAGCTCAATTAAGGTGGGAGGTGGACTCGATCGCGTAGAATGCGAGCGCGAAGCTCGTCTAAGGTGATAGATGGACTCGACTCCTCATGGTGCGAGAGCGAAACTCGAATAAGATTGGAGATGGACTCGACCAAGTATGGTGCAAGCGCGGAGCTCGGATAAGGCGGGAGATGGATCGACTACGTGTGGTGCTAGCGCGGAGTTAGGATAAGGTGGGAGATGGACTCAACCGTGTATGCTACGAGCGGAGCTCGGATAAGGCGAGAGATGGACTTGACGGCATATGGTGCGAGCACGGAGCTCAGATGTTTGTTGTTATTTGTAAAGTGTATGTTCATTTGATGCCTTTGTTTTGTTGTTTGTAACACCCCGTATTTTAACGTATTTTAAATAAATGATTATTTTAATTAATTTTAAATATTGATTCTCTTGTGTTAAAATTTTGGAGGTTTTGATATATTATTTTATAATATTTTTAAGTTGTCAAAATTATTTTAGATATGTTTTCTTATTATTAATTACTGTTTTGCATTTAAATTGATCTTTAATTTAAATTAATTTGTTTATGAGTTTTAAAATTTATTGTTGGTCTATTTAAGCTTTTCACATCGTTTGAATTATTTTATTTTATTTACTGTTTTGAAATATTTTTCGTTAAATCATTTTTGTGACCCGAGTAATGAGTATTAGACCTCATTTCTTTTCCTCATCTTTTTCTTTCTTCTTTCTTTTTCTCTTTTTCTTTCCTTTCCCCCCTGCATTTCTTTCCTCCTGAGCGCGCAACCCCTCCCCTTTCCCTCTCCCCGTGCATTTTTTCTTCTTCCTCCACCTGCACCGCCGCCTGCCACCGTGTCCGACACCGCCCAGCCCACAACCTTCCCCACTGGCCAGCAAACTCAAACCATCAACCCCAGCCCCTCTCGCGCCGCCGTTAACCCGCGCGCACACCTCAAAGCCACGGCACCTCTTGTGCTCGCCCGTCGCCGTCGTACCGCCATTGGCCACCATTTCTTCACCACTTCTTCCTCGACCTCCTAGCAACCCTATGGACCCAACCCCAGCTCCGATCCGTCACCAGTGAAATTTCATTATCTACATCTTCGATTTGACCCTTTTGGCCTTAAACCACCACCTACGCCGTCACCCATGGCCAACCACCACTTCCATTAGCTTCACCGACCTCTCTAGGCCCTACTCTAGCAATTTCGAGTCTTGGTTTGACCCTGTTCAAAAATAGGTTTTTGAGACCCATGGCTCATTGTATTTTACACTACTCAGTTGTTGTTTTGTCACTTCCAGCTCATCCGTGATCCTCCAAAAATTACTATATAGCACTATAAGTATTTTCTCAAATAAATTTTGGGATTTAAATGTATATTTGCACTAACTTTTATTTTACTGTGTTCTGGTTGGTTATTCCGGACTGAGTCTGAGGAGTTATGGGGGTCGGATGGATTAGAGGATGGAGTTGGTTGTGTGTTTGGTCATATATTGGGATTAGCTGGTTGTTAGATATTGATGTTGATCTTGTACATTGCATGTGCACGCATGTTCATGTTTGTAAATGAAAACTGGATTTTCGGGTAATTGCATTCATGTTCATGTAGATATTTGAAAACTGAGTTTTCATGTGGAAATGATTTTGGGTGCGTGTGTATCACAACCCCAAGCTGAGATGTGGCATTATCTCGGTAGAGCTCCTCTGGTCACTCAGGAGCGGAATATACTGAGTGACATCTCCTGGATTGTCACCGGGCGACAACGGGATATGACGGGTCTCGTGCCGACTCTGTGGCCCTTCTGCTGGTGGGGGTTAGAGGATGCCTGGCCATGAACGCACTGGGTGCAGAACTGGGCATCGCTCGTTATGAAGCCAGGGTGTGCGGATGGTCCCTAGTAGAGATCATGGTGCATACGGATAAAATGGATAATGGGCTATTTTCTAGAAAAATGGCGTGTGTTGGATAAAGGATTTGTGTGTCATTTTCTGGGAAAATGATGGATTATTATTTTGGGCCATTTTCAAGGAAAATGGTGGAAAAGGTTTTGATGGAAATGTTTTGGGCCAAAATGGGATTTTGGCGTGTGTTGAAAAATATTCATTTTCGAGGAAAATGATATTTTTGGATTTCATGCATATTGCATCATATGCATGTATGGTTGGTTGCATTAATGTGTTTTTATCTCAGGAAAATTCTATACACCATACTACCATCCTACTTTCATCCTACTAAGGAAGATGTGGTACATTTATCACCATTAAATTATCATTTATAGCATGCTTCTTTATCATCTAATGGTGATAAATGTGCCACTTACTACTTAATATGATTATAATAGGATGAGGGTGTGATGTATAGCATTACTCTTTATCTCGGAGTTGTTTGGATTATAACTTACCTGCAGTACCATTTAATGGTATCGCAGATTTTGTTGTTGATCATGCAGATGCTGAGCCTGAGGATTAGGCTCCGTCGGAGGAGTGATCTGGGATCACTTGTATTTGTATTTTCAGCTATTGTATTATTTTATGGGACAATGGTATTGCTTTTAAAAGGCTTTTGCTTTTGGATATTTGTATTAAATAAATTCTGGTACTTAGTTGACTTATTTATATTATCCGTTGCGATTATGTTGTGTACTTGTTGTATGTTGCACACACTTGGCACTTATCGTTGGGATGTGTGACCCGTGTTGTCATCATTCCGACGTCACTATTCCCGAAGTTTTTGTACGTGGGAGTCGGGGCGTCACATTGTTAGTGTGAAATTACTCACACAAAGTGGTTAGAGGGCCCGTCGACCCCCTGGGTCCACTTTAGGCGGTTTCCAAACCCTTCGGTTCGTTCTCGAAGGTAACTCACGCATGGTGGTTGTGGAGCTAGGAGGCCCGTTAACTCTGTAGGCTCGTTCCCCGAAGGTAACCCGCTGGCAGTGGTTATGGCCAGCGTGGCACTCAGCGCGAGTCAAGGGATCCATCTTCTTGAGAGTTTAGGAACTCGGTTTTGTTGGACGTTGCGTGCGTGCGTACCATATATGTGTAGAGAAGATCCATTGAATCAATGATCCCATGATATGTGTTTACATATGGGTGCGTTGCGTGCGTGCGTACCAAAAAGCTAAAAAAAAAAATTTTCATCACTCAAGATGATTTTTTTCTTGAAGATGATTTTTTCCCTCAAGAAAAAAATAAATTAATTATTAGCTTCGTTTTCTATGATTAAAAGAAAAAAAAGAAGAAGAAGAAGAAGAAGAAGAAATTAAATGCAACGCAAGATCAAAATCACTCTCACAAAGCTCAAAAACAGTCGCAGAAAGTTCTCTTTCTAGACATATAAGAATCCTATCACTTCCTCAAATACCAAAAAGATGCATTTAAATTTCTTTCCAAATATTTCTCCATATCTCTCGGACTCTCATATATATATATATATAAATATATATATATATATATAGATATTATCTCAAAAATATTTTTTTATCCAAACATGTTAAGTTTAGAGATTGTATATTGCATTCCAGGACACATGACTTGGTTGTACCTGTTTTTTGTTTAAAACTCAGTCAAATATATCCGACTCTAAACTAAAATCAGGGACCCCATACATGAGTAGAATGGAGAGGATCCAAAATTGGAAAGAATCAAAATTTACTGAACATGAACCCCAATTATAAACATCAATCATTCTAAACAAAGCTGAAAAAAAAAACTTACAACTAAAGACAGCTTATCCCTGTTCTTTCTTTTTAGACATCCCACCTCCTACAACTTCAATACATATCTCCATAGTTATGATATGGCAGGATTTAATTCTACACATTTGTTACACATTAAATCCTATGCCCCGACTACAAGCAAAAACACTCTTAATACATGAAAAAATCATGCAGAAGAAAGTGACTCTGAAAGTGTGACGAAACCAGTACACAGATCGATTAAGCTCATTAAAAATGAGCCCAGAACAAGGAGACAAGACCAAGAGCATCAAATAGGCAAACCAGAAGAGTGAGAGTGGCAAAATGAGTGAGGCCAGCAGTAAAATAGTCAAAGGACCAGACACATCTCCTGTCTGCAACCTGAGTCTCTCCACTGTCAGATCAAACTTCACTGAGACCACAAGACAGATCAGGGTGACACTGATAATGATCAGAAATGTCAGGGAAAACATGGGAGGCCAAGGGACTCAAGTTGGAAGTTGTCATTTTGAGGCCCGAGCGGTATTGGGTTATTAGAAACCTAAGGGCGAGGCCTATGGGTGGCACAAATACATATATCAGGTACACGAAAAATGGCATCCTTTCCGTGCTCTCCAGAAACTTACGTGTGGCACAAAGACATTGCTCTGGCCTCTATTTAAAGGAATAAAAATTAAAGAATCTACTTCCTTTACATAGGCGGTGGAAACTAAACAAGTCGGCTACAAACAGATCAGAAAACATAACCAAACAAATCTTATTATAACTGCTCGCGGATTCGACCGCAAGGCGCAAACATCAAAGACCAGCCGGGTCTAGGAAGCATCAAAGACCCCCCAAAGACCAAAGGTAAATTGACTTGGTCATTTATCATTATTCATAGTGAAACACGGAAGTAACTCTTGTCGGAAAATCATTCCTTTTATCAATAGCTGAGAGAGCTGGTTTTCGCGCAATATACGGACCGTCAACAGATTCCAAAAAAAATAGAGAGAAAGGCGGTCATAATTAGAAGGTTGTGAACGTGCAAATTATTTACTTATTTTTAACGCGAAAAAAGATACGTCTGTCACTCGAGTTACGAAATCGCCGAGGCTGACGTTTTTTTAGCGAAGTTTTGTAACAATGTTTTGAATACTATCTTGAACGTCGTATCGATAAAAGTATTGAAATAAAATATTTTGATATCAGTACCGTTTTGTGTACCGTTTTGAAATAATCGATATATGAATAAATTATATATAAATTATAAATAGTCTAATCTGAATTAAAGATAAGAAAATAAGTTTTTAGTTTGAAAAAAAAAAAAACTAAAGGTCAAAATGTCGACTGGTACAGACCGAAATACAAACCGATACAGGTTGAAATATCGACCAATACGAAATATATGTAATATCTATACCAAACCAGTAGCCGGTATAACAAATACCGAGGTACGGAATTAAAAACAGTGCTTTGTGCTCTGTCCACGCCACGATACCAGATGCGTCCAAAAGCCAACAGAACAGAGATCATTAGAATGTGAACGTGCCAATTATTTTAATTATATTTAACGCAAAAAAAGATACGTCTTTCACGTCGAACTAGGAGAAGTGATAAATTACCAGCTAATTTACTACTCTTAAACCACTATTAAATAAAATAATAATTTTTTGAAATTTAATTTTGATTTGAGGTATCTAAAATTTGAAAAAATTATAATTTATAAGAAAGTAGTAGATAAATTGTAGATGAGTTGTTAGGTATCATTGCCCTCGAATGAATTGCTTATTATTTTCCGTTTATTAATAGGGAGAATCTTTGTAGGATAGTGTATCTTCCAACTGTACTCCTGAAAATACGAGCTTATTGAATCTCGCTAACGTACTAAATAAGGACACGCTCGCTTTCTGCCAATGCATGTACATTGGTGGCTGACCAGCATGTACACAACAGCATCACTCCGGATTTATTTTTAGTTTGGATAGTGAAAGTGTTTAAAAATATTTGTAAATAGTAATAAAAAAGTAATAATAGAATATTGAATAGTAGTAAAAATAAGTAAAAAGTAATGAATAGTAAAAAAAATAGATGAAAAGTAATAATAAAGTAAAGAATAGTAGTGAGAGTGTTTGAGAGTAGTTGAGGTACTCTCGATACCCAAACAAGGCCTTAGTCTTGAATATTGGGCAATTCCGATGTAAAAACTAAGAGTTTTGCTACACAACCTCTATTACACTCCATACTCTATATTTTTTAAAATTTTTAAATATTTTTTTAAATATTTTTTTTGAATTTTTTTTAAACTATTTCAAATTTTCTATTCATTATTCATATAATAAATATTTGATAAAATAAAAAATAAAAATAAATAAAATATATATGGTGTGTGGAGGTTGTGTGAATAGTATGAAGTTGTGAAGATTTTTTGAAAACTTAATACACAAAGAACGGGCATTAACGAAACTCCACTTGGATGTTAAGAGTATCTCAGTTTATCTGTATATAATAACGAAATATTTTATAAATAGTAATGAAGTAGTCTGAGAATATTTGATAACAATTATGTTCCTAAACAGGCATTGAATTCGATAACTAGCAGGTTCTATGAATTGAGCAGTATAAATAAATAAATATATCATGCAAATTAATATAATTTATTTTTGCAAATGCATCTAATTTATATTTTTAATAAGAATATAATTTATATATTTAACCTCAAAATTTTAATTATTTTGTCACGATGGAACCCTAGAGGTCTGAAGAGAAATGGAAGGGAAAGGGGAAGGCATCGTGGGCTGAGGCTACATGAAGCTCAATTATGGGCCGGGTTTTAGTGAAGACTGAAGTCCAAGCATCACGTAGGGGTAAAAAGAATATATGGGTGTTGGCCTAGTTTAGTGTTAGTTCCAGTAGTGTCCTTAGTGTTAATCCATTACGAGTATATTGTAATTCCTTGTTTTGATTATGTTAAGTTGTTGAGTCTGGTCAGAGCACTGTCAGGGAATATTCCTCCACGTTGGCAGAGTTTGTTATGGCATCTGTTCTTATACACTGAATTCCTTCACTACAACATAATTTATCTTTTGTGACAGAAGAAATCGTCATAAAAAAATATCAAAAATGTCACTAAAGACAATTGGTAACTGCTTGAAACAGTCACCATGACTGTCACCTAATGTGTGTCACAGAAAACAATTGGTGACGGTTCACTGTTGAACTGTCACTAAAAGTATTTTTAGTGACGGTTGGAGGTGTTTTGTTTGGAGTAACATTCGAACGTTCCGTTTTTTGTGACGGTTGAAATCTGTCATAGAAAGAAATGTTTTGACGTCAAATAAAACATTCGAACGTCAACCCGATCAATTGACATTCGAATGACAAAAGTTGACCTTCGTTAATTATAGTTCGAACGTATCATATTTATGTTCGGACGTTTATACGTCCGGACGTTAACTGCAATAAACGTTAGAATTTTCGTTTGAATGTTAACAGACCAATGCTCGAACGTAGCGGGTATAATGTTCAGACATTTGTGCAAATGTTAACAAAGAAGACTTCGAACGCACGTGGTAAGTTCGGAGGTTTCTTCGAACGTTAATCGTTTAAACATTCGAACGTTTTGTTCGTTTGAGGGTGAGTACATTCAAACGTTGACAAGTACGTTGACGTTATGTTATAATTTTGTGTAATTACATTTGAACGTTTGTTCGAATGTGAACTAATGTTAGCAGCAGCGTATACATGAATAAGGGAAAAGTTTTCAGGATCATCACTTTTTTAACAAAGCGACATTAGCAATTTTAAAAAGATAATGTTAGTTCTTAAATAAATTAAGAGCAGATCTATTATGTGCATTCGTAAAACTTAAGTGCTACAAAATTAATTAAGAATGTTAATTGTAATATATATGTATACATATAATATATAGCCCAAATATAAATGTAAATAATTAAAGGATATAAATCTAGAATACCTGATAATTTGGAGTTGCGAAAAAATCACAACACTTTCTCCAATTGTCTAACTTTATCTGCTAGAAAGGAGACTACGTAGCCTCTTCCAACATCTCAAACTTCTTGAAGTGGTCATGACATCGTCCCTTATGACATCGAAATAGTGTAGCCATCAACTCATTCACAATTCTAGAATCCTTGCTACGGCCAAAGTTGAGATCGGATTCATGCTAATAAGTGAATTACGTCAAAAATATGATATATTAATCTAAGTGAAAAAAATGTACTCTCCAGGTAAACTCACCAGCACACGACTCTGAATGTGCTTCTTAATCTCGAGCGGAACCTCTCTCCATGATCGCACATAAAATGGAGTATAAGCTCGGACTGTGCCAATATAGGAGGAAAGTCCTTCCTGCACTATCATCCACTTCTGCGGTGGAATTATCAGGAATGGTGATCTTAAGTTTTCCGTACCTTCTATTTTTCTCAAAAAAAATGCCACGTATATAACCACGACCACGACGAGCGGATGCATCAACTAATAGATAATAGTATAATTATAGTTATCAATGACATTTTCTTACTAGTAGGTGTCAATTGGCTATTGTTCTTTTGCGTTTTAACTTGATTTTCAGGAGCGAAACACTCGGGTGAGGAGTATTCAAGGGGTTCGGGACTTGGACTTGGCAGGTGAGACACATTTCTCCGTCATCGTTTTGGCGACAATCTTGAGGCATCATTAATATGATAAAGAAAATTAATTATATGAAATTATGAAAAGTATAATATTCTATAGTCACCTATATGAATAAAATATTTAATACTTTTATTCTTCATCTTCGAATGTATTTTCCATACTCGTTTTAGAATCACCCTCAATAACATCTTTGTCATCATCATCAACCTCTTCTTCGTCCTCCTAATCCACTTTGTCCCCAGATTCTTCTTCGTCTTCTTCTTCTTCTTTCTCACTTACTTGAATTGAATGATCATTTAATACAGACGGGGTCGAGGAGGATGGGTGGGACGTCATCTCTACACAAGGGGAACAACTCGAGTGCACCGAGGTCAACAAACAAGTTAATACCCTCTCAATTTTCTTGGTAGGCCTCTACAATCGGAGTGTCATCTTCATCTCCATTATTCTCGTAATCTGCACTCGTTTCTGCTTCATATATATTTCGAGAGACAAAGTTTTGTACGACTCGCCAAGTTGTCTCTCCACTATCTTCATCAGCGCTTTTCATTGGATCAATCAAGTAACAGACTTGGGTAGTTTGACAAGCCAATACGAATGAATCATCTTCGTATCATTTAGATGCAGTATTGAGACTCGTAAAGTGATTATCCCTATGTATTGAAACCTGACCACCGCCTAGATCCCATCAATCACTTTTACAAACATATGTTACAGACCCACCCAGATATTTCAATCCGATAATATCACGTATGACACCATAATAGTCAATATCATCTGTTTCATGACTCTCCTCGACCAACACATCATAATTTTGAGTCTTTCTATTACGTTCATGATCTAGAGTATGGAATTTATAACCTTAAACTGTGCATGTAGTGTATCGAAGTGCTCTATTTGAGGGACCACAGGTCAATACATACAATTCAGGAGAAACTGATTCGGGATCACGAGCACATTGTTCCAGAATCTATCAATTGAAATAGTATATACTTATTAAAAGTTACCTAGAGTTAAAAGTTTAAAAATCTAACATATATGTAATTTTAGTTCATACACGTTGTTCAAACCATTTAGAAAATTCTTCCTCGTGTCTTGCACCTATATTCTCTACGCCTTCTTTCCTAGGTTTGTCTATCTGCTCACTATATATAAGTGCAAAAGAATATTATTTTGAGCACAACATTTATAGTTAAACGTTTCTAACTAGAATTATTCGAAGCATGTAACGACATGCCTGAGATAGTCATCAATCTCCTGACAATTATTTAGTACGTACCACCGAACTTTATTCAACTCTCCATCAATGAAATCGTAACCCGTTTGTGCACCCAATGATCATACATTATGAGAAAACACTGATAGCTCACGAGGAGGTGATGCAGCATTTTGCTCTTGACGATTAAATCGTGTCTCAACACCACGAAGATATAGAAAGCAAAACGTTAACAATTCATCGTGTATATAGGCCACTGCTATTGAATCCTCAGTTTTGGATTTATTCCCAACAGTGCGCTTCAATTGTCCCAAATATCTTTCAACCGAATACATCCAAAGGAACTGCACCGGTCCACCCAATAATACCTTCCGGGGTAAATGTATTGCTAAATAGACCATGACATGAAAAAACGAAGGTGAAAAGATCTGCTCGAATTTATAGAGTATAGTAGTAATGTCTTCTTCCATTTTTCACAACATATCTTGATTTACTACCCGAGCACACAAATTCTTAAAAAACATACAAAGTTCGATTATGGCGACATGTACATTAGATGTCAACTTCCCACGAATTCCAACTAGTAATAACTTTTGAAAAATATGTGACAGTCATTACTTTTCAATCTACTAATTTTTCTGTCATCAAGGCTCACGCATCTACCGATATTTGAAGTATAACCATCTGGCAACTTCACACCTTGTAACCATTTGCAGAAGTCCATCCTCTCCTCCCTCGTCATCGTAAAACATGCATGCGGCATGATCACCCTGTTGCCTTCCACCCGCAAACGTAAATTATGTTTAATTCTCATTCTCTCAAGATCTTTCCTTGTTTTGATCGTGTCTTTTGTCTTTTTGTTAATGCTCATTAATGTACCTAGTATATGATCACAGATATTCTTCTCTATGTGCATTATATCAAAACTATGTCTCAACATGCAGGACGACCAGTACAACAAGTAAAACAAAATACTATGCTTTGTCCAATTCAGTTATGTGGCACCTCGTTTTCTCTTGTTTTTACCCCAACCTTTGCAAAAATTGTTCGCTCTAACATGTACCAGTTGTTCCACTATCTCTTCTTCAGACAACGCATTTGGTGCAATTTTGTCATCTACTCTCCCATCAAACTTAGCGCATTCTCTTTTCCATGCATGATTTGCTAAGAATATTTTAACCACTCACTAGCAGTTTCTTTATTACATGTCGAACAAGCTAACTTCCTTTTAGTACTCTAACCGGAAAGATTCTCATGTGTTGGAAAGTCATTTATCGTCCACATTACTGCAGCATGCATCTGAAAAGATGTTGACGTGGATGCATCATAAGTTATGATGCATGTTTCCCATAGCTCTTTCAGCTCTTCAATCAATGGCTACATGAGTTCGTCAATGTCATTCCCAGATGATCTCGGGCCAGGGATAAGTAAAGTTAACAAAAAGTTGGGCGCCATCATGCACCTCCATGGTGGAAGATTGTATGGAATCAACACTACGAGCCAAGTGCTATAACTTGTACTCATATTCTCAAAAGGGTTGAATCCATCGGTTGTTAGTCCCAAGCGCACGTTCCAAGCTTCTATCCCAAACTCTGGGTATTGATCATCAAAAGATTGCCACGCAAGTGAGTCAGCTAGGTGCCTCATATATGTGTCATACTTAACTCTTTTCTTCTCGTGCCACTTCATATCTACAGTTGTTTTCTTACACATATATAGTCTTTGCAATCTAAGTCTTAAGGGAAAATATCGTAACACCTTAACCGACACGTTTTTATTGGCCTTCTACATCGACTCTCTTCATACAGGACATGCTTGTTTCTCCACGTTCTCCTTCTAGAACAAAACACAATAATTCTTGCATGCAAGTATGGACTTGTACTCAAACGCTAATATCTTTTTCAACTGCTTCGCTTCATAAAAGTTCTTTGGCAATGCAGACCGTTCGGGAAGCACCTCGATAAATAAGTCCAATACCATATTTATTGCTTTCATCGACATCCCACATAATGACTTAATGTGAAGCAACCACACAATAAATGACATTTTGGAATGTTTTGTACGGCCTGGATAAAACTTGCGCTTTGCATCTTTCCACATTGTAGCGAAATTTTCAGAATCAGTCCCTCGGCCACTTTAGGTATTGTCGTCTACGTCATCCATAAATATCCCAGCTCCAATGTCACCCAATATCTCGTCCATCTCATCTCACTCATAATCATCATCCATGTGTTGCAAATAATTTGGATGACCGAAAATACATCCGCTGACTGTGCAAACGGCTTACCATGCAATATCCATCTGGTATACCCCAGATCTATACCGTTCACAAATATATGACTTTCAACTTCAACCAACCTTATCGCACACAAATTTTTACACCCTCGACATGGACACTTAATGTAACCACAACTATCAGCAAAGGCCCTAGAAAAATCTATGAAGGTTCTTACTCCACGCGCATAGGGTGCGTAATCCTTTCCAAGTCTATCGCCTAGACGTATCCAACTTTTGTCAATTTCTAAAAGCATCTATCTATCAGTAACGTCTACATAGAAAATTCACATGCATGTCATGCTCCAATTCTCACTTATTTTTTTATAAGGTAGTTGGTCATATCTCATTCGAGATTATATTATTCATATTGCACATATATAGTCACTTTATTACTTACCACGTCAGTAGTGGTGTGGTGTGGCAGAAAACAACATGCACTGTACGGCATAGGCCGGACGGCCCAGAATACTAATGTAGGAAGACGGATACAGCTCCAAACTGTCTAGACTACTTACCTCCCCGTGGACCAAGGAGGCAAGCCAAGCCAAAGGTCATCTTGACTCCCCATGATAGAGAGCAAGATCAGCCTCACGGCTACCTGAAGAACAAATCTATGCTAAAGAAGGAAGACAAGTACAGTTCCAAACTGAACTGCGATTTACCTCCACGCGGGCAGAAGAAGCAAGCCCAGCCCAAGGCGGTCTTGACTCCCCGTGGCGAAGATTAGGATCAACCTCACGGCTACCTGAAAAGCGAATCTATGCTAAAGGAGCGCGTGAAGAACGCTGGCCTCATAAAAGAAAGTCGCTAAGGCCCCGAGAGAATGACTACATGGTAAAGGTGGACGAAAGGGGTGCGAACAGGAAGACTGTCGGCTAGCGAGGTCGTTGGACATGGGCTGGGCATCGGCGGGGTAGACCGCAAAAGCTCCATCCAGGCCTGCCAACAAAAAAGAGGGAACAACACAAAAAGGATGCACAAAAAGGCATAGTCAAATATAGTCAAGAAAAAGTAATATTATTAATCATTGAAAGTTACAAGGAACAACTTACAACATAAAATCGCAGAGTTACAAGGAACAATTTACAACATAAAGTCGAAGATCTACAAGGAACAAGTGATAATGTGAGATCGTAGAGCAACTGGGAGCCGGGTGTGACCCAAGGCGATTCATCACAGTCGACAAGGGCCTCTTTGGCTTCTTCCTTCTACTTCTGCTCCTTAGCTGCACAGTCTAAGACCAACTGCACAAGCAAACAAAGAGCCCAATTCTCACTCATCACCTCCTTTTGGTCGTCCACAATGAAGGCCGCTAGACGCTCCAACCCCTATCACACAAGTCAGAGTCAAGATCAAGAAAGGAAAAAAACAAAGAGTCTTAAGAGTTTGTAAGTTAAGACTTTACCCCTACGAATAGCCTCTTGAGCCTACTCTCCATCTCGCGGATTCGGTCGGCGTGGCAGTCAAAGCTGTTGTCCGAAGATCTGCTGAGACTTCTTCGACGAACTCCTCACCTTTCCCCTCGTCGGGAAGCCCAAGTGCCATCGCCTCCTCGGCCAAAGCAGCAGTACCCGCCACTGCGACATCATCAAACGAAACAACCTCGACCACAAGAGCGGCTCTAGCAACAATGCCTTGGACCGACAACACGACATGAGGAGGACTCGCTATCGTCGCCATCTTCTTAGGCACCGATAGTTCGGACTGAATCTAGAGCGCCATAACGGACAGACCCCCAGGAGGAATGGAAACATTGTGAGAATTAGATCTAATGGGGGAGGTCCTCCTTGGCTTCTTTCCTTTCCCCTCTACAGGCGGGCTAAGGCAGCAACTGCCAGCAAGAGACGTAACTGGGTTTATGGGGAAGCCCATGCCAGAACGCAAGTTGGCCGGGGGGGCCAAATATCAGTGAAGGCTATACTAGGTCAGCAGAGCCTCTGAAGAAACTTAATCCAGATGCACCTTCACCCAGGCTCGAATGACCCTGAGCCGAAGTGCCTCCTTCGGGGTCGATTTTGGGATGCGGCCCGTGTCCTCGCCAAAGGTGCCCCGTATAGCAAATTAGGGAAACCGGTACTTGAGGGCCTGCCAGACTGGGAACTCTCACCCATCGCCCGACATGAAGAAGAAACGACGCTTATACCCTTTCACAACTGTTGAACCCAAGATTTCAAGTTTCAGATAATTACATATCAATATATGGATTTTGATGATAACAAATGCATTCAAGCATAAATGAGTCACAAGCTCAAGTTGCCTACTCAATGAAGCCAAGTACATCAATGAACCAAGTATGAGCAAGAAAGGGAATAAGCTCGCAAATGAAGATCTTAGAGTAATTTTGTACATTTCTTGATAAAATTCAAAATTGGATTAAGGCTCAAAATTAATATTTTCTCATAAAATATCAAATTGTATTTTTCGTATGTACATGACATATTTGATGTTAAAAGTTTAAAGTTTGAAATTTTGAAAGATGATTGACTATCATTTTTCACATGTGCATGTTTTATTTAAAACTTTTCAAAAGTGAATGATGTTGTTTTTGACAATTTCAAGAAAGAGAAACTTTGATTTGAATATTTTGAAAAGTGAATATCTTGTCTTTGACAGTTGTGAAAAGTAAAATTTTGATTTGAATATTTTGAAAATTGAATGATACTGTTTTTGACAATTGCGAAAAATAAAACTTTGATTTGAATATTTTGAAAAGTGAATGATGTTGTCTTTGACAATTTCATGAAAGTAAAACTTTGATTTGAAAATTTTGAAAAGAGAATGATGTTGTCTTTGACAATTGCGAAAAGTAAAACTTTGATTTGAATTTCTTGAAAAGTGAAGATGTTATCTTTGATAATTTCAAGAAAGTAAAACTTTGATTTGAAAATTTTGAAAAGTGAATGATGTTGTCTTTGACCTGTGAAACTTTTTTAAATTTGAAAATGAAGTCTCATATACCTATAAATAGCTCATTTGAGATCTTCAAATTTAGAACTTATTATTGCAAATTTTACAACATTCACTCAAAACTCTCAATCTATTTTCTCTAAAAATTAAGCATTAACCCTTACTCATTTTGATAGAGATATAGTTTTGCGTTGTATTGTTCTTATTCTACTCATTGAGAAGTATTTTCTGATAACTTACCCACTATCAGCTCTTGTATCAACAAAATGGCGTGTGTAACCCTTTTGTGTGTAGAATGTGTTCTACACAGGGAATAGACGTTGGATCACCACGTGTAAGGTGATTGCGAGTGTAGAGGGTGTCTACATGGATTCTTTGTAGCGGTACTGCTCAAATGTGTAATAAGTTTCTATCTTCACCTGAAGGAGATTGCATAGTGAGTTTCGGAATCCTCAAGGGACAACTTTAAGGCAAAAACGTAGGCAATGGGACTAAACCTCGTTAAAATACTGAGTTTGCTTCCTCTTACCCTTACTCCTTATTTTTACTTTCTCTTACCCTTAGTCCTTATTTTTACTACTGCATTGTATTTTATTCATATTTATATTGTATATTTGGTTTTATAATTATAGATTTTTTAAATACAACTCAATTCACCCCTCCTCTTGTGTTAGTCATATGGGCAGCAACAACAACAGTGTGTTGTGCCTCTGACGAAACCAACTCTTGAACAGTTTGGAAGCCGTAGAGGTGTCTTCTGCAGAATGTTGTGAGTAATGAAAAACTCAAGAGCTGTGAGGTCCGGGAAATCTGGCCCAGCCTCCTCCAAAGCACGACGCTAAATGACGTAGCACGAATCAAGAATCCTCCATGAGCTGTGAGGAAGCTAGGCAGCCTCCAACTCGAAGAAGCCTAAAACTTCTCACACAAGCGGACAAAAGAGCAGCCTAAGGCCGCAGGAAAACATGGCAGGGTACACCGTGAGCTCGATTCCAAAGCCCTCTGAGTCCACCACCCCTTCGGTGGAGGAGGGCACCATGAACTCCACTTTTGAAGAGACCCTATAGGTCACCTTCAACTCCTCTAGTTCAACAAAAGTCACCACCCATCACCACATAAATCCAGGGAATTCCTCTAGGGGCACCATCGTGGCCAACAGTAGCTTAAGCACCACCAGAGGACCCAACCTGTGCAGAAGGGTGTGAATATTTCTTCGGAGCCATGAGAGATCAAAAGGAAAATAAAGGAGTTTTGGGAGAAAATTGAAAGAAAGCAAAGGAACGAAGGACTCAAGCAACGAGCAAGGAACATAGAGAACAAGGCAAAGGGAAGAGTGAGTGAAATGAACTTTCACAAGGGAGGAGGATTCTTTTATAGGCAGGGTTGACGTTTGAACTCCTAAGGTAAAGTAACTCCCCATGTCCCCCAAAGTATCAAAGTGTATCTGCTGATACGATGTGCGAAATAAATGACTGTCTGGCACGAGGTCATGACGGAAGAACCGTCATTCAATGTGAAGCATAACCATCGCAATACAACCACATAAATGGAAGACAAATTGTTGCTTGGCTTAAGACAAAAAGGCCGGGTAATCTTGCAGACCAAAGGTTAAAGGAATGAAGAAATAATTCCCCTCGAACTTGACCGAGAGGAATTGGCGGGCTAACTGTAAGGGGATTTTCCCCACCTCACGAAGCCCACTGGGCCTCGGCCCTATGCCCAGCCCAAGGGTCACCAAGACCGTACAGGGAGCAAGGTGTCTATAAAGCAAAGGAGTCAAGTAACCGATAGGACATATCAGCTTGACATCACACAACCACATTTTGAACCTGGGGACTTGCATGAGACGTAGCAGAAAAATTGGAAGATCCTCGATCCAATGGCATCAGAATGTCTACAGCTCACAAGGGATGAAAGCAAGGCTTAAAAACCACGCCCCATTAATGACGCCACTACCAAGCTACATGCCACATTCATGGTGCTGTTGCAGAGTCACCTCGCATTAAAGGACTCTGACAGTAGTAACATGAGGAGGGGCACGAACTCTGTGGAGACAAACAAGATCTGCACCTCCCCCAACCCACGATATAAATAACAAGCTCCAGGTATGAGAAACCCTTTCTGATCTCTAGACTCTCTCACTTATTTACAAATTTCCAAGAATATTTACTAACTTTGGCATCGGAGACTCCTTGGCCCAAAAGCTGTTCTCTCTTAGCTATCTTTGCTCATATCTTTTGTAGACCCATTTCGAAAAAATTGAGTTGTCGGAGTCTAGCCCAAAGGTGTGCGAAACACGACATTAACACGGATGTTCAACCCTACCACTCTTATCTCAACCTATAGTTTAGCTAAGATCCAGGAAGAAAACTTAAACCTCACCAAGAAAAACAAAAAACAATCCTCTCCTTACCATGTTGAATCCACACTACCCAGAAATAGCCACCCACAAACCGAGAACTAGAAAACCTACCCAAAGCTCACCTTACCCGTACAAAAAATTAACCAAACCCAAATGAAAGGTCGTAGGGACAATGGCTTGTGCTATTATTGTGAGGCTAGATGCAGTCCTGGACACAAGTGCCAGAAGCCTAGGTTGTATTTGGTCGAGGAAATATGTGAAGTGTCGGATGAGGAAGGGGCTGTGATGGGGGAATTATGTGAGGAGTCTGAAAATAAGCTGTTAGAAGTGGTTAACACAAAAGGGGGACTAGAAATATCCCTGCACGCTATCACCGGATTGATCAACACAAAAACCATGAGGGTCAAATGAAAGATTGGGGACTACTGGACAGTCATCCTTATTGACTCTGGCAGCATGCATAATTTCATTTACCCAGCTGTAGTGAGAAAAACCTGGTTAAGAATGAATGGGGGGAAAGGGTCCAGGTTAAGGTGGCAAGTGGGGAACTAGTCTCTAGTGCTGGAAAAATGATTGAAGTACGACTAGTTATTCAGAATATTCAATTTCAATGTGGAACTTATGTGCTGTTATTGGCAGGTTGTGATATGGTCTTATTTAGAGTGGTTTGGCTTCAAACCTTGGGATCTATTTTGTGAAATTTCTGGGAACATGCAATTTTCAGTGACAGGGCAATCGGTGATGTTTAAGGGGCTAACCAGCTCTAAGTTGATCGAAGTGGGAAGGGTGCCTAAGACCAGCAGCATGGGGAGCAAAGGAGTAATGTTGCAATACCTAGAACCTGCGTCTGAACTAGCAAAAATCCCAGCATCCCTCCTAAGAATACAAACCAATTCCCTGGCATATTTGCTAAAACCCCGAGAACTTCCACCACAAACCAATTCCCAAAAATCGCTCTATAATTTTATGGGCCATTCCTTGTCACAGAGCGTATCGGAGCGGTTGCCTATCGTCTTAAACTGCCAGATTCGGCCAGGATCCACCCAGGCTTCCACTTATCATTACTGAAGAAGAAACTCGGCAGATTAGTTGTATC
>QEOT01006470.1:0-24799 GCA_003123785.1 Pterocarya stenoptera
AAAGCACCAAAACATTACAAATCATTTCTAAAATACCTACCACAAAGCCTAAATAAAATAAAGAAAAAAATATCGTTTGTGTAAGGCACCGAAATTTAACATAGCTAAAGGGGGGAAAACAAAAGGACAAGAAAGAAACCCAATTGATGTTCGAGCTTGAACGTTGTTTTGGCTATGGCGAAACCCTTGGTATCGTGACTCCTTACAAAAACAAAGCACCAAAACATTACAAATCATTTCTAAAATACCTACCACAAAGCCTAAATAAAATAAAGAAAAAAATATCGTTTGTGTAAGGCACCGAAATTTAACATAGCGAACACGAAATCAATTAGTGTTCCAGAAATGAATTCAAAAGCTTATTGATTGAGTGATTAAATGGTAAAAGGACAAAAAGTCGCAATCAGAAAGAGAAAAAAAGATATATTTATAGGATAATAAAATTAAAAGGTTTTTTATTTAGGAAGGAAACTTCAGAGTTTTTGGTTTCTAATTTCTACATCACAAGCAAGCAAACAAATGCTTCAGGTACTACTGCTAAAAAAAATCAACTCATATGACATTGTTTCTACAACAGAAACAGGAATCATTGTATGTACGTACTGTAGATGCAAGACATTCTTCAAGTTGACTTTGTCACCAATCCGCCAAAGGGGGAGATTGTAGATGTAAAAGTTTAGTTTTGATTAGGTGAATAAGTTGATAAATTTGTATAGGATTAGGTAACTAAAATGATAGAGTTTATCCTATCATTAAGTTGATAATTTTATATGAATGTAAATTATTTATTGATTTTATCTATAACAATATTAAGTTTATCTAATAGGTATTAAAGGTTGTTTAGATAAGTCATAATTGGGACAATCGAGTCCCAAGGAATATGCACTTATCCAGAGAAGAGGCTGATCTAAAATCTATTACTACAGTGAAGAGTTATTGCAGGTGTCAGCATTCCGTCAAGAGACGTCTTCGTGACAGATTGGTTTTAGGAATTACCCACTAAATTAAGTAGGAAAATCGAGTTTCAACGAGTCTGAAATTATCCAGTTGAATGAAATATATATGTGATAAGAAGACTCAGGGCCAAGTGTCAGCAAATTCGTTTCCCAGCAGAGTTATCCTGTCAGCAGATTCCTACTACACCTGAAAGTCCTAACAGACTGAGCCCATCAGCAGAATCCTACTACAAATCAAACTCCTATCAGATTTGTCCCGTTGGAAGAATCCTGCTACAATTAGAATTATTTTCAGATTGTTTATTTAAAAGATCCTATTGGTTAGAATCTATAGAGATTCAGATCTAGATATTTTCTAGTGCATATTTTGGTGAGAAATTTTCTTAGAGAATCTTCATATTGTTTCTCTCAAAGAGTGTGATCATGCTCCATGTTGGAGAATTGATTAGTTGAGTTCCAACAACTGGAGTTCCAAGAGAAAAGCCAATGTTTTAAGATCGTCAGAGGTTCTAGCTGCTACTGCGGTAGAAAACAAATGGGTCATTTGTCTGGTCAAATAAGAATGCAATTAACAAAGGTTTTATAATTGAGCTTTACTTGTAATTGATTTTCAAAAAATAAAATTTAATTTTCTGGATTTGACTGTCCCGTAAGATTTTACCTTTAAAGAGTTCTTCAAAGAGTTTCCCTTCAATACCAATCTTGGTGTTATGCCATTTATTTTATGTTATTGCTTAGTTATTAAATAATTGCATGATTAAACGACTAACCAATTTGTTGAGTGAATTGGTAGATATTTTCGTTGCTTTACAATACATGGGTACTTAGGTATTTTCAATTGGCATCAGAGTGTGGTTCACTCATTCGACTGTGATCCGCTCCCCTATTGACCATGTTGCTATATGTCCCACCACACTTTGATGGAGAAAACTATGCATATTGGAAAGTTTGTATGAAGGCTTTGCTCAAATCTTTGGATGAACATGTGTGGTGTACAATTGAGCGAGGGTGGACTAAACCCGAAACAACTATTGATGCTTGGACAAGAGATGAGATCACCAACTCTAATTGGAATAGCAAATGACTTAATGCTATCTTCATGGCTATATCTCCCGATGAATTTAAAAGAATCTCAATGTGTGAGATTGCTAAATAAGCATGGGATATCTTGGAGATTACACATGAGGGGACAAAGATTGTAAAAAGATCAAAATTACAGTTGCTAACCTCAAAATTTGAAAAGATTAAGATGCTGGAAGATAAAAGTTTTAATATTTTTATGCTATACTTAACAATGCTGTGAATTCTAGATTTAATCTAGGCGAGAAGGTGGAGGATTCAAGATACGTGAGAAAGATCATAAGATCTCTACTGGAAAGATTTTGCCCAAAGATGATTGCCATTGAAGAAAGCAAGGATTTAGATGCTATTAAAGTTGAAGAATTGGTCGGCTCCTTACAAACATATGAGTCATCTCTTCCTCAAACAAGAAAAGATAAGTCTATTGTTTAAAAACAGTAAATGATAATCAAGATAATTTTTCTAATAAATAAAGTTTAAACGATGAGGATATAGATCTCATTGCAAGGAAAATAAGAAAATATTTGTTTAACAACAAAGCTAGTAGAAAGCAAAAACAAGGTAAGGAATTTCCTGCAAAAAAAAAATAATTTGAAAAATGGAATATAGAAAAATCTGAGCAAAAAGATAAAATGAATTGCTATAAATGCTCAGGTTATGGTCATATAAGAATTGAATGTCCAAACTTTAAAAAAAAATAAATGAAAAGCACTAAATATCACAATTAGTGACAATTCAGAATCTGAAAATTCAAGTTCATCATCATCTGATGAAATTCTTTTGTGGCTTTTTCTACTGTTGTTCATAATTTTTCTGATATTGTGCATACAAAATCTAAAGTGAATTTGATGATAGTGACTCGGATATAGCTATTGTTGATGCTAACCATGAGTTGAGTGTACATGAAGCTTATAATTATTTATGTGAAGAAGTGGTTAAGTTGAAAAAACTCAACAAGAAGTTGTACAATAAACTCACAGTTGTGGAGAATAAAAAGAATTACATTTCCGAGGCACTGAAAAATTCTAAAGTTGAGATATCAAGATTGAAGGCTTAAAATGATGCACTAGACAAAGAATTGAAGAGTTCTCAAGAGTGCCAACAAAAAATTGCTACTCAGAAATTAGATGAGATGTTGATTTGTCAAAAATCTAGTTGAGATAACACGGGTTGACTTCCCAAAGTATGGAACTTAAAGTCTCATCATCCGCTATCACTTCATCAAAATGTATCATTTTTATTAAAGGAAGTCGAGATGAGGAAGCTCCAAAGAAAGCCGTGTCTAAGACTAATGTTCCAAGAGCCTCGCACGATAGATCAATGACAAAGAAGCCCAACCAAAGTAAGTCCAAAGATAAGTTTATTCCTACTTATCATCATTGTGGTATTCTTGGTCATATAAAGCCATATTGGTTTAACTTGAATAAAGTAAAGAAAAATGGAGGTGAAAGAAATTTAAAAAGGAAGGGAAAGACTCTGGAAAATCAAGTTGAGATGAGTCAAGAAATCACCTTCATAACTTTAAAGCTTGGTGATCTAACAGAATATTGCTTTTACAATAAAGAAAAAATCATACAAAGTGGTGTTGATGAAAAGAATAGGCCAAAATTTAAAGCAAAATGGGTGGTAAAAGAATATGTCGTGTCACATTAATTGATAGGACCACTTGCATATTTTTACATTCCTTGCAATTCATTTTATTAGTCCAAGACATGCATTTTATTTTTCTATTTTTAGTTTGTGTTTCTATTTTCAGTTTTTAATAAGAAAAATAATATAAAAATGTTTCTGGTTTGTTTCTAATTTTTTGGGAAGTGCATACTTGATATGTCAAAGTTTTGAGCACATGTGTTCTCACAAAATAAATTTTTGAACTTATGTATCTCTTTATTTTGTGCAGTTCACTTTGTGCATACTAACCCTTTCGGTCATCTTGACAAAATTCATTTACAAAGCACTGTGAGAAACTTATCTGTATACACCTTATAATTAAGTTCCATATTTATTATTGAGATGGTCATCATAAAGGGAGTCTATGTCTTGAATTGATTAATACTAGTTGAACCTAGTACAATAATAAAGAGATCTTCGCTTACCAAACACAAATAGTTGATCAATATAGAAAAAGTTGGTATTATATCATTGAAGAAAAAGACAAACACCATACGCAGATCTATCCCTTAAGTCCTTGTGGAAAGAATCGTGACTCAAATCTTTGTGGAAAAAGATGAGCAACAAAAATGAACATGAAAGAGGTTGTGCAAACTAGTGTTTGAAGGAGATGCTCATATATCTAGGCCCTCTCATAAAGTTTGACTGTTGAGGTAAGTAACAAACTCTTTGGAGCATCTATAAGAAAAAAATACTTATGAATAATATTATCAAAAATATATTGAAGAGAAAAAGAAATAAAGAATTATTTTTTAATATAAGTTTGCTCACTCACACACTCATATGAACTTTGACATTAATGATCTTATGAGGTGTGAACATCCATAGTGATTGTTGCAAATAAGAGGGTGTACTCTATTGAATTTTTGTGAGTGACACTATGTTTGAATTAAGATGCATCTAAGCATGTTACTTGCCTCATTGCTCATATATATATAAAAATAAAAATTTTTGTTAAATTTTGTTTATTATTTATTTATTTTGGTTTAAATATTGAGGTATGAGTCAGTATTGGGAGCTCTTTTTGCATTTGATGCATAAGTCCTAGTGGTGGGTCTCTGTTTTGCTTCTAAATCTCCGGGAGACTCTATCGAGTAACCCATGCACGGTTTAAGTCACTTAAGTGACTTAAGTGTTTAAGCCGCACACGAGTACATGCCCAGGACTTACTTTCGATATTATTTCCTTTTCACTTGCAAGAACTCATCCAGATACACTGCACTTTCCATTCTCAATGCCTAGCCATATACCACTTCACACTTATCGGTTTCGTGCTTCTCGTGATTAAGACATATTTATGGAGATTGGGTTGTTGATTTTAGTTATGTGAAGTTAGGATTTTGGTTGGGTTGAGTAGACATTTACACATATGATTACATGGATCTATATTATGTATGTATTGAGGATGATTTTGGTGGGTTATGGGGATTATTCATGTCGGTTTTAAACTAATACCCACCAAGTGTTTGTTTTTATGTCTCAATCAAGCTACTTCATTCATTTTGTCATGATTTTACTTACATTCATGCTCATACATCAGGTGTCTTCATCTCGGCTCACATAAGTGGTATTTATTATCTTATGAGTTTTGTCAGATTAGTGACAAAAATGAAAAGATTTAAATGTGTTGTTGAAGGGGAGTTGAACAAGCTAAAGGAGAGTTGAATGAGGAAGTGAAGTAAGTGTATTACTTAAAAAAAATAGGGGGGAGGGAGAGAGAGAGATTGAGGGGGAGCAGCAGAATATTAAGGGAGAAAACTATATACTTGAAGGAGAACAACAAAATATTGAGAGGGAGAACTAAGTACTGAACATGGTTATTAATGATGTCTAAGAACACTATTTTAGTAGGTTTAGATTACGTCTAACCTTTGATTTTGTTGAGACTAATTTCAAAAAGTGATCTATGTCATATCTTCTTATTACTGTATTAAGATTTTCTTCCCGAGATCTTGGTCTGCTGGTTATTTTTGTCTCGGGTACACTCTACATTTATCAAGTTGGTTTTGTCACCAATCCGCCAAAGGGGAGATTGTAGATGCAAGACATTCCTCAAGTTGACTTTCTCACCAAGCCACCAAAGGGGGAAATTGTAGATGTAAAAGTTTGGCTAGAACTAGGTGACTAAGTTTATAAGTTTTTATAGGATTAGGTAACTAAAATGATAGAGTTTATCCTATCATTAAGTTGGTAATTTTGGATGAATGCAAATTATTTATCGACTTTATCTATAACAATATTAAGTTTATCTAATAGGTATTAGTGGTTGTTTAGATAAGTCATAAGTGGAAAAATTGAATCCCAAAGAATCTGCACTTATCCAGAGAAGAGGCTAATCTAAAATATGTTACTGCAGTGAAAAATTATCATAGGTGTCAGCATTCCGTCAAGAGACGTCTTCGCGAGATATTGGTTTTAGGAATTACCCACCAAATTATAAATAGGAAAATCTAGTTTTAATGAGTCATAAATTATCTAATTGAATGAAATATATATCTGATAAGAAGACTCAGTGCCAGGTGTCAACAGAATCGTTTCCCGGGAGAGTTCTCCTGTCAACATATTCCTACTACACCTGAAAGTTCTAACAGACTTAGCCCATCAGTAGATTTCTACTACAGATCAAACTCTTATCAGATTTGTTCCATCAGCAGAATTCTACTGCAATTAGAATTGATTTTCAAATTTTTTATTTAAGGGATCCTATTGGTTAGGATCTGTAGAAATTCAGATCTAGATATTGTCTAAAGCACTTTCCAGTGCATATTTTGGCGAGAAAATTCCTTAGAAAATTTTCATATTGTATCTCTCAAAGAGTGTGATCGTGCTCTATGTTGGAGAATTGATTGGCCGAGTTTCAGCCACTAGAGTTCTAGGAGAAAATTCAATATTTGAAGATCGTCAGAGATTCTGGCTACTACTGCGGTAGAAGACAAATAGGTCATTTGTCTGGTCAAATAAGAATGTCAATTGACAAATATTTTGTAATTGAGTTTTACTTGTAATTGATTTTCAAATAACAAAATTGACTTTTCTGGGTTTGGCTACCCTGTAAAGTTTTACCTTTAAAGAGTTCTTTAAAGGTTTTCCATTCGATACCAATTTTGGTGTTATGCAATTTATTTTATGTTATTGCTTAATTATTAAATAATTGCATGATTAAACGACTAACCAATTTATTGAGTGAATTGATAGATATTTTTGCTGCATTACAATACATGGGTACTTAGGCATGTTCACGTACTACTGTTGTTGTCGTTTTCAAGTTCTATGAAGTCTCCTTAAAATGGGGAGGGATGGCTAGGGTTTGAGATCCTTAAAACGTGTAATCAGTTTCATTGGGTTCGACCGGCAAGTTACTTCAATCTGCTTTTTTTGGCCAGGTCGAGTCGGGTCGCACGGATGGAAGGGCCGAGTCCTAGAGTTTTCTGCACAAGCCCACTTTAAGGAAGTAATACATGAGCTAGAAGACCGTGATTCACCCAAAAGCTCGTTATGATTAGATACACATTAAGTTGTACATTTGAAATTTTGTAGAGAAACAGAAGCGCCCACCAATGATAATATGTTTGAAATGAAACATATAACATATTCACATTACGAATGTACTCCTGCAGTAGCAATATCGAGTGCAAATGTTCACTAAGTATTTGAACTAATATCGTGTTTACTAGTGGCTGAATAAAACGAGCTGTTAATAAAAAATCATCAGTCTCATCCAATCGGCTCTATTTCATTTCCTGAAGCAAATGAAATCCCTTTTCATCCAAAGAATCCATGATCGGAGACATGGACTTGATAAAAAAAATAAAAAAAATAAAAATAAAAAATAAAAAAATAAAACTATCTAGATCATGGAGCATGCACTCAAGATTTCTCAAAGAAAAGTGTTTCTTACCACCAAAAGTGGAACCACACAATGACAAAGCAAGATGAAAAAAAAGACTTGTATAATAAATCTATAAATAAATATGAAGCTAAATATCACTAGTTTGGTATGAAATGGCATTGGTTACGTACTTGTCGTACGTCTAAAAATTTGGTGAACCTATATCAAGCATCTATGAAGGAAAAAAAAAATTGGTCAAAATGAATTTTGCTGACCACAAAAATTCAGAAGATCATCAACTTATTTTGATAATCTAAATATGATGGTCCTAATTCCTCTCGATATTTCTGATTGCTTTGTAAATCCAAACATAAGAAATTCAAAGAGGATGATAATGAGCTCTTGAAGAGCTAAGTTTACATTTCTATCTTCCAAATCTCCTGAAGAGGAAATAATATTTTAATTAGTAATACATATGACCATGACAATTAATTTAATTTCTTTATTACCTTATGTTTGAGTTGTTATATCTTAATACATCTTGTTATATTTTCTTTTGCATTAATAAAGTTTTATACATATTTTTGTTTATAAAGAGACAAGTTCTTTTTATGCATTGATGAATTTGAAGATGATTTGTAAAGATATATGTTTGGTAGACAGTTGTACAACACACAATTCTCAAAGATAAGAAATATTTCTAATATTTGACATTATATAAAGTAAACGTTAATACAATATCTAGGTCTTCAAACCTAATTGAAGACTCTAGAAGAGTCGACATCTTATTGCCAAAAGGGACAAAATTTTCTATTGATGATGTGTTGTATTCTTCGAAGTCTAGAAGAAATTTATTAAATTTTAAAGATATTTGTTATAATGGTTATCATGTTAAAATCACGAATGAAGGCAGTGATGACTATGTTTAAATTAAAACAATAAATTTGGATCAGAATATTATATTTGAAAAATTGTCATCTTTCTCTTCTGGGTTATATTATACAACATTGAAAATAATTGAATCACATGTTGTAATGCACTAGAAGTACTCTAATCCAAAAATATTTATACTTTGGTATGATCGTCTTGGTCATATGAACATCCTTTAAAGAACCAGAAGATTCTTTTATCAAATAATTATTCATGTGTAATATGTTCCAAAGAAAAGCTAATTATTAGAATATCTCATTCCAAGGTAATTATTGAATCTCCATCATTTTTACAAAGAATTTATGATGATTTATGTGGCCTATACATCCACCACGTGGGTCATTTAGATATTTTATGGTTTTAATATATGCATAAACTTGATAGTCATATATTTGTCTACTTTCTACTCAAAATGTTGTATATGCTAGACTTCTTGCACAAATTATTAGATTACGGACTCAATTTTCTGATTATCCAATTCAGCTATTCGATTGGATAATGTAGGAGAATTAAATTTAAAGTTTTTTATGATGATTGCATGTCAGTTAGGATTAATATTGATTATTTTGTTGCTCATATAGATACTTATAATGGTTTAGCTGAGTCATTTATTAAACATCTATAATTAATTGCTAGATCATTACTTCTGAAAATAAAACTATCTGTCTTTACTTGGAGACATACGATTTTGTGTGCTACATAATTATTTCGAATAAGATCAACTATCTATAATAAATATTCTCTATTGTAACTTGCATTTGACCAACCATCAAACATTTTTCATCCTCGCATTTTTTATTGTGATGTTTATGTTCCAATTGCACATCTCCAACGCACTAAGATGAGTTTTTAATATAAACTTCGAATTATGTTGGTTTTAATTCTCCCTCTATCATTAGATATCTCGAGCCCTTAACTGGAGATTTTAAGGCTTGCTTTGAAGATTGTGTTTTCGATGAAATAGTCTTCCTACCATTAAGGGGGAAAACGTTGTGAGAAGCATAAAAGCAAATAACATGTAACACTTTGACGCTATCTCATCATGATCCACGTACAAATTAATGTGAACTAGAAATTCAAAAGATTATTCATTTGCAAACTATTGTAAATTAATTATCGAATGTTTTTACTGACAATAAGAAAATAATAAATTATTCCAACTGCAAATACTCCAGCAAAGATTGATATCACGATAGAACAATCAAATAATGCAATAGTTAATGAGTCTAAAATAATCCTAAAGCGAGGAAGACCTATTGGTACAAAATATAACACTCCCTAAAAGAGAAAAATACAAAGAAAAGAAATCAGTACTTCTGAAGAGGTCGTACCCACAAAACGGGCAACAAGAGTTATAGATCCATCCAATCTTTCTGTCTTTCTATACAAAATTCTCCCAGAACATAATCCCTTGAAGTGGAATCCCCTGAAGAAGAATCTCCTGAAGAGTTGTTTCCTTAAAAGAAAATGTACCTTAAAATAACGAGATCTCAAAATATTATATAAGTACTAGAGAATTATTTGATAAAAATAAAATTGTTGTTGACAATATATTTTCATTTCAAATTGTTTTTGATATCACCAGAAGTGATAATGAAAATGAATAAAATCGTTGATGAATGTCGACATAGAAATGATTGACCAAAAAGTAAAGAATCAATTCATGCAGAATTGATGTTACTAGCAAAACATGAAGTATTTGGACATGTAGTCCAAACACCTAAGAGTGTGATGCCTGTTAGATATAAGTCAGTATTTGTATGTAAATATAATGAGAAAATTAAAATTGTGATATACAAAGCATGACTTGTTGCGTAAGATTTCTTGCAAAAACCTGTATTGATTATGAAGAAACGTATTTCCCTATAGTGGATGCAATTATATTAAGATTTTTTATTACCTTTGTAGTCATAGAAAGTTTGGATATACATTTAATGGATGCTGTTACAATATATTTATATGGATCACTAAATAATGATATTTCTATAAAAATTCTTGAAGGATATAAAATGCATGAAGCATATAATTCATTGTCATAAAGTATGAATTCTATCAAACTACAAAGATCATATATAGATTAAAGCAATCTGGACACGTGGTATAATCGTTTAATTGAATGTTTAATAAATAAAAAATGAGCATAATCCAATTTATCTATGTGTTTTCATAAAAAGAAATTTTCAAATTTGCTATTATTGCAATATATGTAAATGATTTAAATCTGGTTAGAACTCTAGAAGAGGTGATAAAAGCCGCAAATTATTTAAAAAAAAAGAGAGTTTGAAATGAAAGACATTGGAAAAACAAAATTTGTCTTAGGATATGTTTGGGGCAAAGATGAGATTTCTCATCTTTATCTCTATCTCATCTCATTATTACAACTTTTTCAAATTTCTATATAAAATATAATAAACAATTTAACTTTTTTAAATCCCAATATAACTTTTTCAAATTTCAATATTTTAAATTAATATTTTAAACTTTTATCTTAACACTATTCATAAAATTTTTAAAAATTCTCATCTTATCTTACCTACCAAGCATAACCTTAGTCTGCAAATTGAGCACCTTTTAAATGGAGTTATTTTCCATCAGTCAATATATCCAAAAGAAGTCCTGAAGCACTTTTACATGGACAAACCTCATCATTTGAATATTCCAATAGTTGTCCAATCACTTGATGTAAAAAAAGATTAATTTCGCCCTCGAGAAGATTATAAAGAAATTTTTAATCCTAAAGCACCATATCTAAGTACAATTGGTGTTTTGATGTATCTTATAATTTGCACACGACCAGATATTGCATTCTCAATTAACTTACTAGCAAGATACAATTTTGCATCAACTCAAAGGCAAATGAAATGTGGTCAAACATATTCTACATTACCTTCGTGGAATGATTGACATGGGATTGTTTAATCCAAAATGATCAAATCTTCAATTAGTTGGTTATGCTGACTTGGATTACCTTTCTCATCCATATAAAGAAAGATCACAAATAGGATACATGTTCACTTGAGAACGTACATCTATTTCATGGATGTTAAGCAATCATTAGATGCTACTTCTTTCAACAATTCAGAGATTATTACAATACATGAAGCAAGCAAGGAATATATTTGGTTAAGATTAGTAATTCAACACATTTAAGATAAGTGTGAATTATCCACAAATCAAAATAGGCTATATCAAAGGTGATAGAACCAAGCATATTTCACCAAAGTTATTTTACACACGAGTTCTAAAAGAACGGTGATATTGATGTCAAGCAAATACGATCATGTGAAAACTTGATAGATCTATTCACTAAAACATTACCAACTGCAACATTTAAAACGTTAGTATATGACATTGAAATACATCAACTCAAAAATCTTTCATTGTAAACAATGAAGCTCTATATACTTTTGAGGGAGAGAAAATGATCATACATATTATACTCTTTTTCCTTTGCTAAGATTTTTTCCCCACTAGGTTTTCCTTTGTAAGATTTTAACGAGACAATCCTAAAGCATTTCAAGGTATACAAGAATATTGTACTCTTTTCCCTTCGCTATTGGTTTTTTTCTCATCGGTCTTTTCCTTGGCAATGTTTTAATGAGGCATTGTCTGTATGTATGGTCATCCAAGGGGGAGTGTTGTAAATACATGAATGTAGTAAAATATATTTCATGTATTGATAGATGACCATTAAAATTCTAACACATTCATGTATTCATATTTTCAATGTTCATGTATTCTCTTTATTCATATATTGTCATTCCCTAAGTTCATGTATCTATTTAATGTAATACATCCTTACATGTCTATAAAATGGAGTTTTAAGGAGGATTTGTTGTAGACAGACAATAAGAATGTTGACAGAAATAATATTGAGTTCCTAAAAAAGTAATTTCATATATTGTAATCATTCAATTCTCTTGTTACTTTTCTTTAGTTTTATATCAATTACATTATAAGATAGAATAATTTTTTATTTAATTTTAATATGAAACACAAAAATACAAAGATCTCTATTTAACATAAAGAATAACTTATATAGAAAAGTTGTAGCCCTAATCACTGACCTGGAATCAACCACAATTTTGACCTAAACACCAACATTAATCGAACAAAGACTCCAAATCTGATTTTCACTGGAAGAGAAGGAGAAGGAAGAGGGTCTCTCTCTCATTCCCTCATTTCTCCATCTATCCACTTTGTCTATTAATATAGTTCTCTTTTCTTAGTTTATTTTATTTTCTTCAAGATTAAAAAAGATAGGTCGGCAATTTTTCAGCAATTCTCTAAAGACACGCGCAATACAAGAAGACTCCCAGGCTGCAAATCTTTCGGAGGATAGTAGCGGTTTTGTGAAAGATGAATTCTATTTATCAATCACTATTCACTCTCACACCCCACATCTACAGTTTTTTCATAGAGAGTGAGAGTATTTTTCATAGGGTGTAAGGTATGGAGTAATAAATAATAGCTAATGAGAAGAATTTTTCTTTGTGAAAATCATCGCACATGGTCCTCACGTGTCACCCCTTTCGACAACTTTTCTCACCACACACTTTGGATCACCGAAATCGCTATATCAAATCTTTCAAATCTAACTTTTGTGGTTGAAAAGAAACAAGTATTCTGTCTTCACACGCAATCACAAATTCTGAAATCTACCAAAGTTGGTCCAAACTGTAATACGTCTTTTTCCGCATCTATCTTACTGTTTTCCTTATTGTTTAGTAAAAATAAAAATAAAAATAAAAATGAGTTCGTCTATTGGACGTTTGTCTGTAGAGATTGAGTCATCTCTTTCTATGAAGAATAAGGTTGAGTCTTTATTTAGGCAAAGTATTATCTCTTATACGTTTTTCTGTAGAGAGTATCAGCAGTAGTGAAAATCAGATCAGTTAAAAAAAAAAAATAATGTATACTGGTGGAGCTCCAAATACACTAATTAGTTTATGAGGTAAGGATTGGTATGTATATATCCTTGTATGTATTTGGTCATAGATGCAATTTTTTCTGATGAATAATTGATGACAATTTCCATTAAAAAGAAATTAACCTAAATAACTAAATATGAGTTAATACCTAAATGATACACACACAATCTTTTTTACAATATTTTTTATAATTATGTTTTATATTGAGGATACTTATATAAAGTAATATTATATTTTTATAAATTATAACATTTATTTACAATATAACTGCATAAATGATTTTAAAAATAATTTAATACTATCTTTTTCTTTATTTCTTGTGATGACGTGTTTTACTTTTACCAACAATTTTGACTTGATCATATATCAATATCACCGTCACTAGCGACAAGTCTTTAATCACCGTCACTAGCGACAAGTCTTTAATCGCCGCCGAAGATCATCAATGACGCACTTTTTTGTTTTTCTGTTCCTTCCTTTTGTCTCATATAATATCCTTTGACTAACAAATTTCTAAATGTCCATTAATCGGATTTAATCCACAATGCTTTCACAGTTTTAACTTCTTTTTAGGTGGTGCTCTCACGTGCCGCCACAAACTTTATCCACCAATACAAACATTTCCTATTAACTCCTTCGTTCAAGTTTAAATCTAAACATTATACACCTCTACATTGTCTACTTCCACCCTTTTTTTTAAGGTCCAAATAAATGTTTATTTTGTTTTCATCTTTGAGATGAATGATCATTTAACTCAGAAAAGATAATAAGTATTTTTAAGTTTAAATCCTAACCCTATCCTATTGTACAATTAAAATGTAAATTTATATCTTAAAGGAGAAAGGAGAAGGAAAATAAATAAATAAAAAAGAAAAAAAAGAAGATGATTATAGAAGCAGACCGAGAGAGAGAGAGAGAAATGTGCTTAATATATATATATATAAGAAAACCTGGAGATCAAATGGTCTGGTCTCTTGCCATAACCAGCCCTCCAATCTCATTCCGTTATGTCAGCATGTTATGTGACTAATTATACATTTATCTACACCAGATCTTATCTCTTATCCAAACTCCTCACTCATACGTGCATCAGGACTTGTAGATTTTATTTTTAAATTGAAAAAGATTCACACGTCAAAAAAGAGCTTCACTCACTTTTTTAAAATTTTAAATAAAACTTCATCTTTTTTTATAATTGTCAAAGACAACATTATTTACTTTTTAAAATTTTCAAACAAAACATACACATGTGAAAGATGATCTTTCAAAAATTTAAAATTCAAACTTTTTCTTATATCATGCGTATGTAAAAAATGACAATCAATCATCTTTTAAAAATTCAAATTTCAAATTTTTAATTTTCAAATATGTCATGTATATGTGGAAAATACAATTTGATGTTTTATAAGAAAAGATTAAGGATGATTTGGATTCAAAACTCACTTCAACTCATCTCAACTCAGAATTACCATATAAAATATAATAAACAATACAATTTTTTCAAATCTTAAAATAATAATAATATTAAAAAAAATTAATCAATTGCTTTCCATCCTATTATGTTATAGGATCTTTTATCTTACGTATAGCCAATCCATTGGTGTGTTGTTTTTCACCCAATAGTAACAATGTCTCATTCTTTTTAAAAATAAATGGAGTCTATTATTAGAATTTTTTTTTGACATAAATTTTATATTTACTCACTAGTAAAAAATATATATAACACTTACGGATTTTATAACAATAAATATTATTTTTATTACAAATAACACTATCACGTGGATCTCCATTGTTCAAATAATTGAACTGATAACAAAAATAATCAGGCACGGTCCATTGCAATTGTAAGTTGCTTCCAAAACTGACACGTCATTTCTGCCGACAGGTCAAACTGCCATGACAGCTGTGGCGGGAACTGGGGACAACTGAAGATAAATGGACATAGAGCGGAGTTTACTTGAATGCCCTCCCTCCTTTTTTTCCTAGAAGTTCTGCGAAGTCCATCTCTTTTCCCCCAAATGACAAACAGATCCTGATCAGTGATCACCAAGACTCTTTCCACAAACAGCCTCGTTTGTTTTTTTAGAAATTTCTCAATTTAATTCATCACATCTCATTTAGTTTTTATAATATTTTTAAATTTTTATACAAAATAAAAATAAATAATTTAATTTTTTTTAATTTTAAAATAAAAATAATATTAAAATATATATATTTTAATAATATTTTTTTAATTTTTAATTTTTTTTAATTTTTAATTTTAATCTCAATTTACCTTATCTCATTTCACATTTTATACGAAAAAAATCAAACAGGCCTTGCTCCCTCCATGCACGCGTCAAGATTTGTTCATTTGGGCTTTTCGTCAATCACGTGGACGACTCCCACGATATTTATAGACTGCAATATCTGTTGAAACACGTAAATTGAATATCCTTCTTCAACAACATCGTTAACCTCGTTTTCAGCCAACACCCATAAATGCTCAGATAAAATTCCTCAATTGAAAGGTTAAGTTTTTTTTTTTTCCTAATTTCAAATCTGTCCAAAATGTCACTTTCTTTATAAAGAATCAATCACCCATGCATTTCAGTCTAATCTGACGCAGAAAAAAACCCTAGTTTGAAAGCACTCAGAGGGGAAGAACGAAAAGAAAAAATCTTAGTCCAAATTCCAAAATGGCCTATCAAATCAAACGCGCAAGGCAGTGGTCTTGATTTTTGACAAAAACTAAAAATTGATTTTGACCCACGTATTATGCAGCACCATGGTACATCCTTAGGTTCATCTGAATACATAGTTAAGATAAAATAAAATATTTTAAATAATAATTGAATAAATATTATTAAAATATATTTTTTAAGATTATTTTTATTTTAAAATTTAAAAAAATTGAATTATTTATTATATTTTTGTATAAAAATTTAAAAAAATTATAATAATTAAGATGAGATGATATGAAAGTTTTATGTAAGTAAACGGAGCTTTAATTTCCCTCACCACCACAAGTTACCACTGATGCTGTTCTAATTATGGATGTATCTTTGGCAATAATAATGGATTAGTCTACTAATTACCAAAACACCAATATTGGTCTTACTGATTATTAAGAGAGATGTTATAATCACGATCAGATTTTATAAAAATAAATTCTGACGTTATTTCATATAATATGTTAAATTTATTTTATTATAAAAATAACTTACAAACTTACGTACCACGTCAAACTCTACCAATCTACAGATTTATTTTTGTGAAATTACTCTTTTGGTTAAAGTATTTCTCAATTACTAATGATTCAGTACTGTGCAAAAGCCGAAATGGGCAATTGGCATTGGAAAAGTCCACAAAGGAGATGCGAAAACACTCGCAGAAACGGCAGCAGTATATGCAACAAAAGCTCCATTAAAATAAGATCAGAAAGGCCAGCACGTTCATGACAGAAGCCATTACACCAAAGTTTGTTGGCTGTTGAGATACACATAGAAATCGAGTCTTGGAGATTTTAAAGCAAATCAGTGTCTTTTCATGGAAAGACGGCAAAGGACACTTTCTTTGACCGCCTCTCTCGGTCTCTCTGTCCCTCTCTCTAAACCTCCATTAACTCATTATGTATGGAGAAATATTATAACTATAAGAGAATTCGATAAATTGTAAAATTATTTTTATTATAATATATATCTAAAAAATCACGTAAAATCACATTAATTTATCAAATTACTTTATATAATCTCTTTCTAAGATGGTACGGTAGGATTACTTTGTGAAATCACATAATCTCCTTGTACCGTAGCACTTCCCTTGTGCATATATGTTGTGCAAGATCGTATGGTCCGTACAAGCGGGCCGGGGAGATGGGAACGCGATATTTTTTTCAGGGTTCGGGGTTCCACTGACCCGTCCTCTAGGGGGGGTGGGGATACCCAGAATAGCAATCTTTGAATTCATCAAATCACTCGTGATGTTGAACAAAGAAAAAACTGCGCGATTCGTTGAATCGCACGTATAAATATTTTTCTAGTTGTTGACGCGTATTTGAAGGTTAAGTGGAAATTTTGTTTCCTTGCAAGGTATATATATAAGCCAGGCAAAGTGAGAACTAGTCAGTCATACTCATCTTGGTTTGTACTTTTGGTGGAGGATTGCTTGTAGAACTTGGTAGGAACGAACAGAAAAAGGACCATCTTTGATACCTAATATAGCAGGTAGGTTTATAATTAATCTTTCCTAGTTTCGTTAATCATTCATGGTGGATTTTCATCCCTGTTTTCGTTTTGGTACAAGAGCAGCAGTTTTGCCTCTCTCTTTTCTCTCGGTTTTTTATCTGGACTTCTTGCATATCTTGAATTTCTTGATAATTTGAGCAGGTTCTCACTTGCTTTCCCACAAATTGAGTTTCTTGGTGTCTGAAAACCAATGGGTTTGGCCTACAATATCAGTGTGACTTCCAAAGATGGAGGGGGGACATTGAGAACAGATAGCTTTAAGAAAACCGATTCAGAAACCAGGACCCGGTCAAATGGTTGTAACAAGAAGAAAACCAATCATTTAAGCCGCTTGAGCGATTGCAAACCGGAAAATGTTGTGCTTGAAAAGGTTCTTTCATTCAAGGATCTAGTTCAACACATGGACAACGTAGATTCAAATGGTCTTAATTTCAATGTTTTGAAACACAAACGAATTCCCACACTTTATCTGCCTGAAACAACGGTGTTTTCTTCGCCTAGACCCGTAAGTGAGCTTGATGCTGCTGCGGTTAAGCTCCAAAAGGTCTACAAGAGTTACCGGACCCGAAGAAACCTTGCAGATTGTGCAGTGGTGGTGGAGGAGTTATGGTTAGTCTCTTAGAATTTATCTAAGCATTTGATTTGTTTTTATTTACCTGAATTTTGAGTGAATGGTTAGATGAACCGGTCATTTGACATAATGTAGGTGGAAAGCATTGGACTTTGCGGTTCTGAAGCGGAGTTCTGTGTCATTCTTCAATGTTGAGAAACAAGAAACTGCTGTTTCAAGGTGGGCAAGGGCAGGAACTAGAGCAGCCAAGGTACATAACAGTACAAACCATGAGAATTTCAAGCTTCAACATAGCCTTTTTTTTTTATGCATTCTTCTTTCCCTATATTAATTAGAATTAATGATTGTATGTATATAGGTGGGAAAGGGATTGTCCAAGGATGAGAAGGCTCAAAAACTAGCCCAGCAACACTGGCTTGAAGCTGTGAGTTCTCTAACCTTTTTAGATGCTTTTTACCAAAATTCACAATGCAATTATGTGGTCATGATATTAGTTTTTGCTTGATGATATATCAAGCAAATAAAAATTGAAAAGTTTCATTGAAACTTAGGTACATTACTGTTGTCAAAATTGACTTTGAACTCTCCCCATGACATTGCTTTTCTGTTTGAGAATCAATTCAAAGAAGGGTTGCAGTAAACATTATACGGCTATGGCCTTGTATCTTAGGAAATTTTGGCTGGAGAGCCACTGGTCTAAATCTAATCAGTCTTCCATCTTTTATCTACAGATTGACCCACGCCATCGGTATGGACACAATCTCCAGTTGTACTATGATATCTGGTATGCAAGCGAGAGCACTCAGCCTTTCTTCTTTTGGTATGTATTTCTTTCAGAATTTCTTCTTTCTTTTTGCTCGGTTTGGTTGAAAGTGGTGACTAGTGGGAAAAAAAAAGATAGATTGGAATCTCATGTTTTGTTTAGCATGCTCAACTTGTTTTGTGATTTCAACATATTTCAGTTGCTTGCATACAATCCCTTGGAAAAGAAACCTATAGAATAACAAAATTTTCATCATTTTGATGTTGTCTTTCTCGGCCTCCAAAAGGAGCACATGGGATCAATCTATCTATTAACTTTTGCTTTCTGAAATGAAGGTTGGATGTTGGAGGTGGCAAAGAAATAAATATCGAAAAATGTGCCAGGAATGTTCTGCAACGCCAATGCATCAAGTATCTTGGACCTGTAAGTAATATTTCTGTCGAACAATCCTGTAATCTTATTCTCCAAGATATATTCAAAATGCCTGCTGCATACATAGACATGTCAGATCAAACAAAACATGTATCTGATGTATGCTTGCAATGTGTTTTTGATGTTGGCATATCAGAAAGAAAGAGAAGCATATGAAGTAATAGTTGAAAATGGGAAGCTTCTGTATAGACAGAGTGGACTTCTTCTGGAAACCGTGGAAGGCTCTAAGTGGATATTCGTTCTCAGCACAACAAGAGCTTTGTATGTGGGTCAGAAGAAAAAAGGCATGTTTCAGCATTCGAGCTTCCTCGCCGGGGGTGCCACAACAGCAGCCGGAAGATTAGTCGCCCACGATGGCGTTCTTGAGGTAAATTTTCATGCATGCATATTGCATATAGAGGAATGTTGTTATTCATCGTGAAATTTCATTATCTTCAATGGTTGTTATGTTATATTCTAATCGCTTGACTTATGAAACTATTATTTTAGGCTATTTGGCCATATAGTGGTCACTATCTCCCTACAGAAGAGAACTTCAGAGAATTCATTAGCTTCCTTGAAGAGAACCATGTTGACCTTACAAATGTGAAGGTACTACATATAGATATACACAATATACATACATATAAATATATATATTCATGTATTTTTACCTCCTTTTTTTATATAAGAAATAGACTTCATTTCATTCTATAAAGGAAGTTACATCTGTGACTCAAGTTACAAGCCAAACTAACATCTATTGTAAGTTTCCCTGTACACAAATAAGTTTATGACGGTTATTGTCTTAACTTCTAGAAACTCTCAAAAAGAGAGTATCATTTTTTATATAAAACAGAGATAAAACAACCCGCAACCAAATTCCATCCTTGAAAAGGACTTCATTTATTTTTACCCTTATCAAACACATAATTGGTACAAAATAACTGATTATGATCTTCATTTGCAGAGGTGTGCCATTGATGATGACAGACTCTCATATACGGTCACTGGTGAAGAGTCAAACCCAGAACCAATAATGGGTTATGCTAAATCTATGCGACCCTACGATTCAAATACAATCTCGACAAAGGAGATCACTCTCACAACTGCTCATCGACCAGAAAATAAGAATGCTAATGATGCTAATGCATTAGGCTCACAGCCAGTGTTTTGCTCGCCCAAGCCCTCACCTAGCAAGTGGGCTACAGGGGCTGGACCTCGCATTGGGTGCGTCCGGGATTACCCTACAGATCTACAATTCAAAGCATTGGAACAACTTAACCTATCGCCAAAGCTGCCTTCTGGGCCGTTTTGTAACTACGGCCCAATTCCCTCTCCACGGCCCAGCCCAAAGATGAGGTTGTCCCCTATTGCATGCATGAGTCCCAGGACCCGTATTCCTGCAGCCAACTAAGGCAATTCACCAAAGGGGAAGAAAAGGACAAGAGTAAGGATGTTAGATTCAGTTGTAGGGTGTATAAGTTCCACACATTTCCAAAAAATCGAGACTCATGAAAAAAATTCGATTTTTAATGGTGGGTCTCACTTTTTTTTTTTTAAGGAAGTGTGCATGACTTAGACGTTCTAAGACTGTATCTAGAATTACTCAAAAATAATCAAGCAATAATATTAACATTTGTGGCTCCAAAGACAACTTCTAGTGCTAACAATTCAAGCAAATGAGGAGACTAAGCGGCCACCTCTTTTTTTTTTTTTTTTTNTTTTATTTTTTTGACATGTCTTAAGTGGGTCAAATAGGTATTTTATCCTCCCAATCTTGGCTCTTGTATATTGGGTTGGTGTTTCATTGATTTTTCTTGTAAAAACACAAATTGGAGGAAATAAAAGTACACATCTCAAGGAAAAGATTTTCTATTTTCAAGCTTATATATTCACACACTTAGCATATTAATGATATTTAATATATTTAATATTCATATATACAAAATCTTTAAATTATATATACAAAATAGTGATATTCAATATTTTTAGTAATTATAATAAATTTCATATTTAAATACCAATTTGGTAAGAGAATTGCTACATACACAAAAATATTTTTTTTAGAAGATGATGATACTCTAATTTTGTTGATAACCCTTACTTATAGTGGAGAAAAACCGTAGTTACAACCAAAATACTTGGAGTGCTACATATAATCAAGGAAATCCAAACCTAGGTATAAAAAAAATGCAAGACCTAAAGCAAACCCACTGCACAATATATAAAATATTAACGACAAAAATATAATAAAAACAAAACCAAAATAACATAACATACTTACAAGAAAAAACAAGATAGGAAATTTGTAGCATACAATTATCGCTAGCGAAGTACATGTAAACCTGCTTGATCCATGTGAATAGCTCCCAAAACGTCCATTGGAAGACTATTTTTATTATTAAAGAATAAGTCCATACCTTTAGTGTCTAGTTTGGCTAATCTATCAGCAACAATGTGGTTCATTTCCCTAAATGAATGGTAAAGCCTCACCACCCTCGAGCAAGCCATCAATCTTGCCTCGTTCCAATATCTCTGACTCTGATAAGGAATTTGCCCATCTTTCTCCCACCAATTAACCACAAGCTTCAAATCAGATTCAACCTCCATATGAGTTATATTCATCTGAGCACATAATCTAAGACCATCTGAAAATGGCTCTAATCTCTACAACATTATTAGAGTTTATACTATAAAATCTGACAAATGCAAAAATCATTTGACTATCCACATCCGAAGAATACCACCACCTCCACTTCTGCCTAAATTACCAAGACTGCTTCCATCAACATTAAGTTTAGCAAAGCTCTTTATTGGGCGCATCCACTTTAAAATCTGAAGATTCTTTCACGTACATGCATCTTCATAAGTCCTAGTTGCTGTAAAATCACACCATTTGAGCATTTGATGATGGGCTTATGCATTTTGGTGTGGATAATTTGAGCCAACAGATTCTTGACTTTATAAACGACTTGCTCCCTTGTTTTAATAATCCTCTCAATACGAGCTTAACATCTATATAACCATAGGAACCAACTTATTAAAGAGGGAAGAACACCAATCACTACATTAATTTGTGATACCTCCCGAGCCTTGGATATCCATTGTTGGATTTTACCATGTACGAGTTGGCCGAAAGTTTAAACCCAGCACTTCCTAATAAAAGCTCCAAACAAAAGTTGGAATCTCCCACAAAAGAGGCGAGTGATTAAAGATTCACAACCACCTACTTTACAACATTTACATTTGGAGGCCATAGATATATGCAGCTTCATAATATTGTGAGATCCATTAAAAATGATATAAAAATAAATGTATAAATTAGTGTAGTTTTATGAGATCTATTAAATCTATTTTATAGTAAAAATCACTTTACAATCTGATGTACCACATTAACCTACGTTAATTTATTGACAAATTCAGATTTTTCTTTTCATTTTCTTTAAGACAATGTTAGGATGACTACCAAATATGCACATTAGTATAAATGAGTTCATTTATTTATTTTTTTAATTATTTTTTAAATATCTTCAATCGTTATAAAAAAAATCTAATAGACTAATAGTCATTTTTTTATCATTAAAAAATATATATAAATATATATATATATAGTGAGTAGGCCTATTTAATGAACATAATTAATAATTATACTATAATTTCCTTTTTCTTTTACGAAACGAGAGTTCAATAATATCAACTACTTAAGTGGAGATAGAGCTGAATCCTGACCACCACCATCAATCATGCAGATGCAGTGAAGAATCAAATCACTCAATCAATCATCATCATAAAAAAAAACACCCAGAAAAGGAAAATACAAACCCTAGAGTTCATTAGTACAACTCTTTTTTTTTTACCAAATAAATGACTTTTTTTAAGCTTAGATTAGATATGCCAGAGAAAGGGCAACATTCTTACTAAAAATTTATTCCCTATAATTTTGGGTTAATAAGGTGTTTTGTGAGGGGACACTGCCTGTACCTCCACCTCCTCCAAATCAGGTGGATAAAAGAATAATAAAAAGCAACCTAACTGCAGATATCCTCTGTATTGGTACCTGGAGCCTTTGTGCAGTATTAATATAGTCCAACCACTCTAGGGACAGAAATCCCATATCCCAATGAGTCAGAGAGAGTGACATCCTTTAAAAAGTTTGAATGCCATCTTTCCAGTTTATTTATTTTTTTATTAGGTGGACTTATTCTGCCGTACCAATCATACCAAGCTTACTGCTGAATCATTTTTTTTAAATGTTTTTTTAATATATTTAAAAAAATTAAAAAAATATATTAATATATTTAAAATCATTTTCATAATTACTAAATAAAAGAAATTTTTTTTTTTATCAATTCAAATAAAGGTATCAAATAAAATGGATAAAATAGTACTTTCCTTTTTATTATAGAAGAGTGCTACAGCTCTCGCTATTCACTCCTGCTCTCCCTTTTCGCTAGTTGTAACATGCTGAATTGGTAGCTACGTGTTTATGTGTACGTGTTTTTTTGTATATTTTTTTAAGTTATTTTTTAAATAAATTTTTTTAACACTTATAAATATTTTAATAAAATAAAATAAATTTAGAACATCATTAAAAATATTTTTTTAATCAGAAAGTAAAAAAAAAATTATTAAAAAATAATTCCTTAATCATTAAGTAAAATTAAAAAAATTTATAATTTTTTATTTTACTTCATGATTAAGAAAGTATTTTTTAATAATATTATAAATTTTTTATTTTTTAATAATTTTTAAAATTGTTAAAACAAATTATATAAAAAAATACTTTAAAAAAATACATAAAAAAATGTGCTAGACCCCAATGGGAGCTCCAAGCGGGATATCTAGCATTTTCCTTTATTATATAATTTTAGTATTAGTTTGGTATTTATAAATTATTTATTATTATTTAATTACTCTCTACATGATTTGAAATATTGTTAACATAAAGCGTGGCCTCAAACTCCTCTACACTTCGTTATTTCCCTGCACATTTAACTCTTGTTATGTATGTATATTCTGTGTTTCCTGTTTCAACTCCTCTTGCTTAGTTGCTTGCATTAATCTCTTTAGATTAAGAGATGAATTGATTTATAAATAATAATAAGATTTATGAATAATAATTTATAAATAATAATAAATGATTTCAACTCATTTTTCAATGCAAACTGACTCTTACAGTCAAGCATTACTATTTTAAATTTTGTGTATTCAATGGTCAAACATCCACTGTCTCGATGGATGGTTGATTTTAGGAAATGCTAAGAAATAATATGAGATAAAAAATATATGAATAGTAATGAAATGATTTGTGAAATATTTAAGTTATGATATTTTATGAGATTTTGAAAAAGAAAAAAAAATTAATAAAAAAAATTAATTTAAAATATTATTATAATATTATTTTTATTTTGATATTTGAAAAAATTAA